>CM028352.1:2748133-3020133 GCA_016618105.1 Dendrobium huoshanense | reverse complement strand
GTGCAGTACAATAAATGTTCTGAAATATTGATATCTATATTCTGTGCAAATTTGGTGAATTTTGATTTTCAGGAAAATTGTGTAAATTCTGTATACTGCCGTTGTGCTGCCCGATTTTTGAGTAATTTCTATTTTGTCCGGAAATCTTCTGATTTGATATGCTATCTGTATATGCTATAAAAAGGGAGTTATAAGGGGCCTAGATCCTATGAGATTCAGTTAGTGTCTGGGAATTCTAAAATGAGCTCAATATGAAATCTGATATCTGTTCTGTTCCGGATCCGAGGAAAATCTGTTTAAGTGCTATAAGCACTATATATGTATTCTGGTGCTATAAGCACATCTGTTCTGGTGCCGTGAGCACAAAGGGAGGCATAAGGGGCCTGAATCCTACGAGATTCAGTCAGTGTCAGGGAATTTAGCTATGAATTACATAATATCTGATCTTTGATTCTGATATGATTCTGATACGATTTGTTCTGTTCCGATATGATCTGAACTTCTGATTTTGTACGATTCTGATTCTATTGATCTGATATATCTGATCTGTTCTGTTTCTGATTTGATACGACTTCTGTTTCCGTATAATTCTGTTTGATTTGATATCTGTCCGATTTCGTTCTGATTTCTGTACGGATTTGTCTGATGTATTGGTTTTGAGATTCTGAGAATTTTGATTGGAGGTTTGTTGCTTTACTGAGCTGTTGAGCTCATCCTTGCTTTCTGGTGGTTTTCAGGTTCTGGGAAAGGCAAGGAAGTCCAGGATTAGTTCAGAGTCTGATCAGTTTAGGTATTGTTTTGTACCTTTTGATTTTTGTACAGTCATGGATTTTCTGTTCTGTCTTTCTTTCTGTCGAAAGCCATGTACTGTTCTGTAGATGATTGTTTTGAGGAAATGAAATCAGATAGATGTTTTGTTCCGCTGCATTTGATGATACATAGTAGCTCTGTGTTTGTTAGTCTGTTTGACTTAATTATTTGGAAGATTCAGTTCCGAACCAAATTCCAAAGCTAGATCCTGGTTAGCTTCTCCGTCGCGGCCTGGTGCGAACGGGATCCGTCTCGGGTCGGGTCGGATCGTGACAAACTTTTTGGTATCAGAGCATGGTTTTGGAAATTTGGGATTTGTGTGAAACAGAGCTATAGGAAGTGATCTGTAGTGAGTCTATTTGGGGTAGTTTTAGTTTGTTCGGCTTTTTATTATGTTGTTTTTGTGATAGTTTTCCGAATTTTTCTGGATTTTCTGTATGGATCATCCAGACCCAGATATGACAGATGGTCACAGTGCCGATCAGGCAGCACCAGTGGGGAGTACAGCCCCAGTGGTCGGTGCTGATACGCTTTCACAGTTTGCTACGCTTGTTGCTCAGATGATGAGCGAGACTCAGAGCAGAGCTTCTACTGTCCGATCTGATGATCTTGACAGACATTTGCAGTTATTTTTGAGGTTGAAACCTCCGAGGTTTGAGGGCGCTGTTGAGCCCAGAGCTGCTGAGGAGTGGCTAAGGAGATTGGAGAAGACCTTTGACGGAATGCAGTGTCCGTCAGATAGGAAGGTTCAGTTGGCTGTATTTCTGTTGGACGGAGAGGCTGAGCACTGGTGGGAAGGCCAGCAGGTAGCCAGATTTCAGGGCAGACTGAACTCTTTGATTACTTGGGAAGAGTTCACTGAGGTGTTTCGGGATTGGTTTGTTCCCCCTTCTGCACGACAGCAGATGCAGGAGACTTTTCTGAGGCTTGTTCAGGGGAGCAAGACGGTGATGCAGTACGAGGCTGAGTTTACTGCATTAGCCAGGTACACTCCGCAGCTGGTTAACACTTCTGCTGAGAGGTGTTACAGATTTCTGAGGGGATTGCGAGATACCTTGAGGCAGCCCCTGATACCATTCCGGATCACTGATTTCGCTGAGCTTGTGGAGCGAGCTCGTCTGATAGAGAACGATCTGATGGCTACTCAGCAGAGGTGGACTGCGAGTAGGAAGAGATTTGGAGGTGAGGCTTCTGGCAGTGGTTCCTCTGGAAAGAGGAGATTTGTTTCTGGTTCTGGATCTAGAGATTCCAGGAGGAGCGGAGGGTCGTCTGGTACTGCTACCAGTACGACGAGTTCTGGATCATTCAGTTCGGCACCTGTGTGCCAGAACTGTGGACGATGACACTTTGGCCAGTGCTACAGGATGGTTGGTCTGTGCTTCCGATGTGGTCAGTCAGGACATCGGATTGCAGAGTGTCCACAGATGGGATTTGAGCAGCGATCTGAGGGCTTCGTCAGACCTGCCGGTTCAGCAGCAAGGAGACCGAGGACTGTTCCTCCACGCCCTGAGGGATTTGCTGGTAGAGGTGGTGGATCTAGTTCTGGACCACGGAGACCACCTACGGTTCAGAGGGAGCAGAGTAGTTCTGTTGCTTCAGCTCCTGTTCCAGTTCAGCCCCGAGTCTACAGCTTGAGTCAGCAGGAGGCTCATGATGCTCCCGATGTTGTGACAGGTACGATTTATATTTCTGATCAGCCCTGTCGTGTTTTGTTTGACTCTGGAGCGAGTCACTCTTTTCTGTCCGAGCGTTGTTTTGAGATTTTGCATTTGGACTCGTTTTTACTTCCGGTTTCTTTGTCTGTGATTTTACCGGCTGGGAATCCTTTGATTGCTCGGCAGTTTTGTTTGTGTGAGATTGAGATTTCTGGCAAGAAGTGGAAATCAAGTTTGATTCGGTTGCCGATTTCATCATATGATGTGATTCTGGGCATGGATTGGCTGAGTCAGTATGAAGCCCAGATAGACTGTCTGAAGAAGCAAGTGAGTTTGCTTATGGCTGGAGAGAGAGTTGTATTTCAGGGATTACGAGGTGTTCTCTCCAGTCTGGTTTCTGTATTGGAAGTGAGTAGGATGTGGAAGAAGGGATGCCCAGTGTTTTTGGCTTCGGTGCGGGATCTGAACCTAAAGGTTGGTCCTGTTTCTGAGATCCCTGTGGTACGGGAGTTTGCTGATATTTTTTCTGAGGAGCTGGTTGGTTTACCTCCGGATAGAGATGTGGAGTTCTCTATCGATATTTTTCCGGGTACCGCTCCGATATCGAAAGCTCCGTACAGGATGGCACCGAAAGAACTTTCTGAGTTGAAAGTTCAGCTTCAGGAGTTGGTTGACAGAGGTTTTGTACGTCCTAGCGTTTCGCCCTGGGGAGCACCTATTTTATTTCTGAAGAAGAAGGACGGTACACTCCGTATGTGTATTGATTATAGAGATTTGAACAAGGTCACGATCAAGAACAAGTATCCTTTGCCTCGGATTGACGACTTGTTTGATCAGCTTTCCGGATCTTCCGTATTTTTGAAGATTGATTTGCGATCCGGATATTATCAGATAAAGGTGAAGGAAGTTGATGTTGTGAAGACAGCTTTCAGTACTCGGTACGGGCACTATGAGTTTTTGGTTATGCCTTTTGGGGTAACCAATGCGCCTGCGATTTTCATGGATTTGATGAACCGAGTATTCAGGGAATATTTGGATCAGTTTGTGATCGTCTTCATTGACGATATTCTGGTATATTCCGCATCTGAGGATGAACATGCCAGACATTTGAGGATTGTGTTGGAGACTTTGAGGAGGCATCAGCTGTATGCCAAGTTCTCCAAGTGTGAATTCTGGCTGAAGAGCATTTCTTTTCTGGGGCATGTGATTAGCGGAGAAGGCATTTCTGTAGATCCCCAGAAGATTCAGGCAGTTGCTGATTGGCCAAGGCCGACTACGGTATTTGAGGTACGTAGTTTCTTGGGCATGGCCGGGTATTATAGGAAATTTGTGAAAGGATTTTCACAGATTTCGACGCCTCTGACAAGACTGACTCAGAAGTCAGTACCTTTTGTTTGGACACCGGAGTGTGAGGCGAGTTTTCAGCGATTGAAGGATTGTTTGACTTCAGCTCTAGTGTTAGCACTTCCGTCAGGTACGGAAGGTTTTCAGGTGTTCAGTGATGCTTCACTGAAAGGACTGGGATGTGTCCTGATGCAGCATGGTCAGGTAATTTCTTATGCTTCTAGACAGTTAAAGCCACATGAGAAGAATTACCCGACGCATGACTTGGAGTTAGCTGCAGTAGTTTTTGCTTTGAAGATTTGGTGTCATTATCTGTATGGCGTCAGATGTGAGATCTTTACTGATCATAAGAGCCTGAAGTACATTTTTACTCAGAAGGATCTAAATTTGAGGCAGAGAAGGTGGCTCGAGTTGATCAAGGACTATGATTTGACTATTCAGTACCAGCCTGGGAAGGCGAATGTGGTAGCAGATGCTTTGAGCAGGAAGTCTTCTGGATTATCAGGTATTCAGCTTACTTGTGATGACTTTCTGATTCGTGAGTTGGAGCGATTGCAGTTGGAGGTGATTTCCTCCAGTGGTTTGGAGTTAGCTCAGATGAGTATTCAGTCTACTTTGGAAACAAGAATTCAAGAAGCCCAAAAGTCAGATTCTGATTATTCGAAGTTGATTGCTCAGATTGGATCTGGTAAGACTCCTGAACTTCGAATTTCTGATTCTGGTGCTATTTTCTGTAAGAACAGGTTGTGGGTACCGGTGTTTGGAGATTTGAGGTAGGAGATTCTGTACGAATCTCATCATTCAGGCTACACTGTACATCCAGGCAGTGGTAAGATGTACGCTGATATGAAGCTTTTGTTCTGGTGGCCTGGAATGAAGAAGGATGTGGCAGAGTTTGTGTCGAGATGCGAAGCCTGTCAGTTGGTGAAGGCAGAGCATCAGCGACCAGGTGGATTGTTGCAGTCGTTGCCTATCCCTGAGTGGAAATGGGAGGAGGTAACGATGGACTTCGCGATGGGTTTTCCGCGATCTAGACAAGGACATGACGCTATTTGGGTGGTTGTGGATCGATTGACGAAATCCGCCCATTTTCTTCTGATCAGACAGACGGATTCAGTTGATCGCTTAGCACAGATATATGTGAAGGAGATAGTCAGATTGAACGGTGTGCCTCGTGTGATCGTATCTGATCGAGATGGACGTTTTACTTCCAGACTTTGGAAAGGCATTCAGCAAGGCTTGTGTACGAAACTGCATTTCAGTACAGCCTTTCATCCTCAGACCGATGGACAGTCTGAGAGGACTATTCAGGTGCTGGAAGATCTGTTGAGACTTTGTGTTCTAGACTTTAGCGGAAGCTGGGAGGACCATATCCCGCTGATTGAGTTTGCCTATAACAACAGTTTTCAGTCCAGTATCGGTATGGCACCGTACGAGGCTCTGTATGGCAGGAAGTGCCGTACTCCTTTGACTCTGACGGAGGTCGGAGATAGACAAGCTTTGGGAGCCACTTTTGCTGATGAAACTGCTCAGAAGATCAGTTTGATAAGACAGAGATTGAAAGCTGCTCAAGATCGACAGCAGAAGTATTACAATCAGAAGCACAGGTTTGTTGAGTTTCAAGTTGGTGACTTTGTGTATGTCAAAGTCAGTCCGATGAAGGGTGTGAGCAGATTTGGTCAGGTGAGCAAGCTTAGTCCGAGGTATGTTGGACCTTTTGAGATCCTGGAAAGGATTGGAAAAGCTGCTTACAAATTGATGCTTTCTGATTCGATGCCTGATGTGCATAACGTGTTTCACGTATCCACTCTGAGGAAGTGGGTATCCGACTCTGGGAAGAAGGTATCTGCTGATGAGGTTGAGATTCAGGAGAATCTGGTATACAAGGAAGAGCCAGAGTTGATTTTGGCGTACGACGTCCGAAAGTTAAGAAGTAAACAGATTCCAATGGTTAAAGTCCAGTGGAAGCACCGTACTGCACGGGAAGCCACTTGGGAGAAGGAATCTGACATGAGACGGTTGTACCCTTACTTGTTTTGATTGAGTTTGGATTGGATAATGTCGAGGACGATATTTTTTTTAAAGTTGGGGAGATTGTAATATCAGTTTTGCTCCAGGTTCGTCCAGGACGAAATTGGATCGTCCGGGACGATCGGTACAGGTTGTGCAGAAAATCATGTTTGGCTGTATGGTTCGTCTGGACGAAATCAGGATCGTCTGGACGAAAATAAGTCAGAGAACCCTTCGCCGGGGACGATATTTGATTTTCGTCTGGACGAAATTTTCCTCTTCATGGATCGTCCGGTACGAAGCTGGATCGTCCAGGACGATCAGTCTGGATATATATAGAAATGAGATATTTTGAAGAGAGAGAAAAAGCTGAGGAGAGAGAAAAACGAAGAAAAAAGTGGAAAAGTGGATTTTCGGGCGACGCCGGTCTGTTTTCGTCCGTTGTGACAGTTGAGGAAATTGCTGTACGCGAGGTAAGGCACAATCCGACTTTCTCAATTTTCAGAACCGTCACTTTTGGCGGTATTATCTGTCCGGAATTAAGTTTTGTTTGTGATTTTCGTCCGTAATTTCCGACTGGTTTAGTTTTTACCGCGTAACTTTCGATATTTTGTTGAAGTGCCGAGTGTGCACATTTTGGTTATTTTCTGAAGATTTTTGTCCGGGTATTTTTGATTCGACTGTGTTTTTAGTCGACTGGATTTTTCTGTGAACTTGGAAATTCTCTGTGCAGTAGAATAAATGTTCTGAAATGTTGATATCTATATTCTGTGCGAATTTGGTGAATTTTGAATTTCAGGAAAATTGTGTAAATTCTGTATACTGCCGTTGTGCTGCCCGATTTTTGAGTAATTTCTGTTTTGTCCGGAAATCTTCTGATTTGATATGCTATCTGTATATGCTATAAAAAGGGAGTTATAAGGGGCCTAGATCCTATGAGATTCAGTTAGTGTATGGGAATTCTGAAATGAGCTCAATATGAAATATGATATCCGTTCTGTTCCGGATCCGAGGAAAATCTGTTTAGGTGCTATAAGCACTATATATGTATTCTGGTGCTATAAGCACATCTGTTCTGGTGCCGTGAGCACAAAGGGAGGCATAAGGGGCCTGAATCCTACGAGATTCAGTCAGTGTCAGGGAATTTAGCTATGAATTACATAATATCTGATCTTTGATTCTGATATGATTCTGATACGATTTGTTCTGTTTCGATATGATCTGAACTTCTGATTTTGTACGATTCTGATTCTATTGATCTGATATATCTGATCTGTTCTGTTTCTGATTTGATATGACTTCTATTTCCGTACAATTCTGTTTGATTTGATATCTGTCCGATTTCGTTCTGATTTCTGTACGGATTTGTCTGATGTATTGGTTTTGAGATTCTGAGGATTTTGATTGGAGGTTTGTTGCTTTACTGAGCTGTTGAGCTCATCCTTGCTTTCTGGTGGTTTTCAGGTTCTGGGAAAGGCAAGGAAGTCCAGGATTAGTTCAGAGTCTGATCAGTTTAGGTATTGTTTTGTACCTTTTGATTTTTGTACAGTCATGACTTTTCTGTTCTGTCTTTCTTTCTGTCGAAAGCCATGTACTGTTCTGTAGATGATTGTTTTGAGGAAATAAAATCAGATAGATGTTTTGTTCCGCTGCATTTGATGATACATAGTAGCTCTGTGTTTGTTAGTCTGTTTGACTTAATTATTTGGAAGATTCAGTTCCGAACCAAATTCCAAAGCTAGATCCTGGTTAGCTTCTGCGTCGTGGCCCGGTGCGAACGGGATCCGTCTCGGGTCGGGTCGGGTCGTGACAGGAAACCACCAACCTACAGTCATCTTCGGACCTTCGGCTGCCTCTGCTTCCCGTGGCTCAAGCCCTACACTGCCAACAAGTTCTCACCTCGCTCCGCAGAATGCGTCTTCCTCGGCTATTCACCCCATCATAAAGGATACAGGTGTTACGACATCAAGAACGAACGTCTCTTTACCTCTCGGCATGTGGTCTTTCACGAGAATTCTTTTCCCTACAAGATCAGCAGTCCGTCTACACCACAGCCTGAACAACATCCGCTTCCAGCCCACTCACCGCTGCTTCTACCACCAGCTACAAACTCATCCATCTCCATTCAAACCACTACACCTTCCCGCTTCCACATCCCTCAACAACACATGACCAATCTACCATCTAACCCCTGCCGATCACCTACTGCTTCACCCATCTGTCCGTCTTCGACTCGGCCCAGCACACAACAACCCGCACAGCTACACCAAATGCAAACCAGACTAAAGTCGGGCATCTCCAAGCCCAAACAAATTTTCAATCTACTCGCTCATTCCAGCCAGCCCGGGACACCATCCACGTACAATCAGGCGTCCAAATCTGCTCACTGGACTCGGGCTATGACAGAGGAATACCAAGCACTGAAAACTCAAAACACCTGGTCACTGGTTCCTAAACCGTCGAACAAAACAGTCTTGGGCAGCAAATGGACCTTCAAGACCAAGCTCTTACCAAACGGACAGGTCAATCGATACAAAGCTCGGCTCGTCGCACTAGGCTACAACCAACAATTCGGGATAAATTACACTGAAACTTTCAGCCCAGTGACCAAAATGCCAACAATTCGTCTTCTCCTAACTCTCGCCGTAAACCGTCAGTGGCCCATGCACCAACTGGATGTATCCAACGCCTTCCTACACGGCGATCTTCCCGACGACGTCTTCCCTCTTCTTGATCTCGTCTCTCAAACATGATGGACTCAAGTCATTCAGGTTGGAAGAGAGTCGGGTTCAAGTTGATATTTTTATCCTGTTTAGTAAACATATTGGATTTAGGTTGACTTGATTGGAGTCGGATCAATTTCCAATCAGATCCAAACCTGACCTGTCAATTTATTTTGACACCCCTAACTACCACGTCACTCCGTCGCCTCCACGGAGATCACTGCATAAATCAATCGAGGTGTTTTTTATTGTTGTCTAGTTGAATATTTGCAGGGAGCTGAATTGGAATCCCAATAGATTTATTGTCTTGGCTTAATATTCTCTTATTAGTGCTGTTATTATTTTCTTCTTTTCATTCTTTTAGTGGCCTTGTCTAGTTGGCTCTAACTTGGACTACTGGTTTATTTGTTTTTCCTGCCTGAAGTTTGATGGATGGATTTATAATAAACGTAAGTCCGATAATAACGTGACAAAAAATTTTGAAATTTAAAAAATTTTCTTCTAAAAATGTTTTTTTTTTGAACCGGGTATACACTCGTTGTCACCCCCGAAAGAGTGTTTGGCAGTGTGACTAATCCTCGACTGACCTAGAAGAGGCATTCACCCCAGAAACCTCCTGGCCCGCACTTGATTGTACCCCACTTAAAAGGCGCAGCCGCTTGAGAGCAATCAAGCACGGGTTGGCCCACCAACCAAGCTAAACAACAATGGGTTAAGAAAAAAAGCTTTAAAAAATGTTTCAAACTAAGCCTAATAAAGATGTCCCAAACAAAGCAATCATATTAGGTGAGTTATATTTTATCATATATTTTTAGCATTATTTATGCGGTGCTTTTGAAAGACTTTAGTCATGATTTTGCTGTTTTTCATTTGTGTTCTTTCACTCTTATTATGGGCTATAATCCGAATATTCTACGATTGCTTTGGAATATGCCATTCTTTGAGAAAGGAAAATAAAATGCAATGGGCTTTTTGCTCTCCACTCCCTACACTCTATACTTTAAAAAAATATTAACACAAAATTTATTATAAAATTCAATGTTTGAGAAATAAATTAAAAATAAAAATTAAAATATTAATTTCATAAACAATCAAAATTTATGTATCAAAAATATAATCACCCTTTTAATTTTGTATGTATGCAGCCTTTGATGATACGTCGAGAAAAGACCTAATTTTTACAATTTAGGCTGTTGGACTAAAAAATTGTGCAGATTCGGCTAAGAGAAAGCGGAGGAAAAAAAAAACGGCATTTTTGTCATCTTCGATCGATGGCTAAGCAGTCCTCCACACTATATAGACGCCGGAAGTCATTTTCTCTCAATAAACCCAATTTGATTTATCGGCTTCGAGGCGGAGCACGTCGCCTGGATCTCGCGGTAACAATCTGAACCCATTAACTTCTTCTTTCTTCTGCGTTTGGAGTGCGGATATAGGATCTTTTTAAAGAAAATTCTATTGATTGAATTCATATTCTTTTGAAATATGTTGTAATTGTTCGCAAAGTGTGCTTTATGGTGATGCTCCGTGAAGCGGCTTTCAGTAAAAAAATGGGATTATATTTTCTTTTTTGATTGATTAGTGGACGTCCTTGGAATTATTTCTGGATGATTTTTTTTCCTGATCAAATTTACTTGGTCTGGCAGCTGAGATTTGCTGTCGAACAGGAGAGATGGACCAAGGTAGCATTCCAATGGAAGAATCCTTTGTATGTATTGCCGTTTTTTCTTTCAAATAAAAATTCCGGTTCAAAATGTTTTCTTTCTATTTGATTGAGAATCACCTTGTTGGAAATAAAAAATATGAAGTACTGTTAGGGCTTCGCAAGTTGATGTCTTAGTAAGCTGTTGGCTTCATCTCGTTATGTCATATACTCGAGATTTTAATTGTTCTTTAAAGAATTGTCTTAATATGAAGCTTCTTTCATTGTGCAGTAACTGATATTAGAATGTTAGATGAAATCAGAGAAGATAGCAACCAATCCGATAAAGGAGCAGACCTCACAGTACGCTCGCTGCTAATCTCTTCATGCAGTATTTGGATTCAATCTCTCTTTTTTTTTTTTTTTTTTTTTTTTTTTTTTTTTTTTTTTTGTAAATTTGGATTCAATGTCAGCTATCCAAAGCTGATTGATTGGAAAGCGAAGATGTCCTAACCACTCGTGCACTCTTACTGCTGTAGTCGTAGAGGATTCGCAGCCATTGCATGTCAGGTATTAAGCTCCAAATGGATGTTTTTTCTTATGTCATCTTGTTTTTTTCCATGGAATTTTAGCCAGCCCAGAATGACGCATGGTTAATATATTCCCAGCCTACGCCAGAGTATGGCTTCGTCCAAACGGCTTTCTTTGTGCTGTCTTGAAGCAGTTTTCTAGTAAAATTTTTACTAGAAAGCTGCTTCAAGAAGCAGAAATAAAGCCGTCCCAAATGAAACCTTAATTGTGTTTAATTGTGTTTTTGGTCTTGTTAAACTTTGTTCAGATGGATGATAAAGGCAATAATATCATGAATAGAGGTATTGGCACGACTTGGATGTTCAGTTTCATAGGTAAAAAGCTATCGAAGAGGAAAAAACACAAAGGGAAAATCTCCCCTTCATCATCTCGGATGCTGAGAACTATTTCTATCCATCATTTGGAATGCTCTGATTTTGTTCCTGAGAGTGAAGTAGGCCAAACTGCTTCAGATAGTAAGAGTTCAAAAAATGATATAAATTCTGATTCATTTGCTATGAGCGAACATGAATCTCAGGTACTTAAAGAACCTCATGGATCTTCTAAAGGGAAGCCTGGTGAAGCATTTAGGGGAATTGATGTGCCTGATGATTTGCCTGGATCACACGAAAAGCTTGATAAAATAGAAAATCATTTACTTCATGAGCGTGTAGTTCTGAAGGAAAAGTTGGCTGAGGCAAGGGGTGATTTATTGAAGCTAAAAGATGTCAATCCCAAGGGTATATCAAATGAATTTGCGAACCAGTCAAAACTTTTTCTGGATACTCTTGAGTTGTTTAATGCTAATAGAGAGGCTCTTCTTGATGGTCCTGAAGACTCGAATTACATCTCACCTGATTGTACAGAGAGATTACAGGCTCCCACTAAGTCTAGAATGTTAACCAAGTCTGTTTCATTTCCTGGATTAGAATTCTCAGGAAGGGCTGCTCGGATTTTCTTGCCAAGTTATAACAGAATGAAGAGTGATTCCTTTGTTACTCAGGGGACAAAGTCTGAGTCTGTTAGTTCATGCATTAACGTTGTAGATGTTGGCTTTGACTCGAAAGTTTTACCCAGTTCTCATGAATTGAGAAAACGAAGAGAAGCTGGAACTGTTTTAAATCGCTTGAGAAATCTGAAGGAGAAGATAAAGGATGTAATAACACAGAACAGGAAAGAAAAATGTAGAACAGTTAGGGATGGGATTCTGCATAAAGTTCCGTTTGGCCACAAGCTACTGGAAGATATGAAAGATAAAAAGCTGAACCTTTGGGATGATTCTGCGTCAGAAAGATGTGACAGAGTCGGTGAAGGAAGAAACTTCAATAACGCTTCACATGGTTCTTATAGTAAATTTGAACGGAAAAGTTTTCAACGGTCTTGCTCGCTTGCTGAGTCCTTAGATAGGTATTCTCACTTGTTTGAAACCCTTTCACTCAATGAAAAGGGAGAAGTTACTGAGAATTCAAAATCAATCCAAAAAGATAATGGGTTGTTGCAAGGCAAGCTTCCAAAGAGTTTGGGAAGAATTTTCTCTAGTCCCGTGCTCAGGTCATATTCTTTTAGCAAGGCTGTTCAAAGTGACTTGTCTCCTGATTCATCAAAAGTTCTAGCAGCAGAACCCTTTGGAAGTAAAATGGACAACTTTGTGAGTTCAAAATCAATCCTAGAAGATAATGGTTTGCAGCGAGAGGAGCTCTCAAAGAACTTTGGAAGAATTTTGTCTAGTCCTATGTTGAGGTCGTATTCTTTCAGCAAGGAACGCTATCTTGAATCAACACAAATTCTATCACCAGAATCTCTTGGCATTGTTATGGAAAAAAATTTAGATAAACCAACCACCGATGCAATAATTTCTCCTATTTTAGAGAAAAATGACTACGAACATGAAATGGTTGTGGATCCAGATTCTCTTTCTTGTGCGGAAGAAGCCATAAGACCAGATAAATTTGTTACGCCTACTGTAGAAAGCATCACTGAGATGATAGACAGTCAAATAAATCCAATTTCTGTGGATGAAGCTGAACAGATTGAACCATCTTTGTTCACAGAAGTTGTGGAAGAGGAAGCCGACTTAGTCAATAGACGTGAAGTTCAAATAGAAGCTGAATCTGATATCAAGAGCCCAAGTTTTCTCTCGTCTCTTGACCTGAATATGGTTGACGATTCTTCTAGTTCAGCGAAATATCTACCTGGAGAAGGTGAGGAGTTTTATTTGTCGATATTATTCTTGCTTTCAATTGCAACTTCATCCATTTTTATTCGTATAGGCTTGTGATCAACGGTAATATAATTGATATCCAATTGTTTTACTAATGACCAAATATAACAATCATGGACAGCAACATTAGCTTTAGATGTTGAGGCTTTTTGGCATGAAAAATAAAATAAGTTAACCAAACTAATGAAATTCTAATTAACTATTTAAATTAGGTGATCAATGCATTAATTACTTGAATGTGACTCATTATTTATATAAATTTATATCTACTTTTCCAAGTAATAATTTTTTTAACAATATTCAAATGTGTTAAATATTTAAAGATAATTTTATAACAAAGAGGATTGGGCTGACCTGATTTAAACAATTTTCAATATAGATGTTTGGTCAGATTTAGACTTTATTTGGGACACCTTTCTTACTACTTATAGTACAAAAAAAATTATCTTCTCCTTTATGGGGAAGAGGTTAATCATCTTTTTCTGACATAATAGTACTCTCTCTATGGATTTGATGCCACATGTTGTGCATGGAAGATATAAATCAACCACCCAACCCGATAATTCAATTATCTTGATTGTAGATTATAGGTTTATTTGCAAATTACACAAGTTTAGCAAACTTAGACCATGTCTAAATTTGCTAAGAAGAACTACCTTTGTAGCCATGTCTGCAATATTGTCACCTGTTGCGATTTTAGTAAGCTTCACTGCACCAAGCTCACGAAGCAAATCCTGTAACCAAACTGATTCTTTCATATCCTCCATCACTGTATTAGATCTTCTTCTGTCCAATTCTCCTACAAAAATTGAGTCAACAAATCCGTGCAAGAAAGCTGTCTTAGCATCTATATTTTCTTCCTTCTGAGTGTAGACAGGTGACTCCACCTCAAACTCATACTGGTCCATCTGAATGTTAACTATTCTACCTGGGATAGAAATTGCTACAAAGGAGTTAAAATCTAATCTGATATATTTGGGATATGTTTATACACTAGTGCACCCTAACTGTTGTATAAATTATACCATCTTAAGGGATATTGTATTAATTACGTCAGATGGTGTGCGAAGGCAGCAGTACTGACCAAAGGGTATAATTTAACTTTGAAGGAAAATATAGACACAAACAGCGTCCATGGTTCAATAGCTCTTTGTAACCTCCACAATGGAAGAAAACAAACAATAAACGCTAATGAGTACTCCTTTATTGAAATTTGGTTATATGAATATTAATATTAATTAGCTGCTGCATGAGAAAATCTCAAGTTTTTACACAACGAAGCGCAGGAACTTTTCTCAATATTTCATAGAGTTAAACACGAATTACGGTCAGTCTTTCTCAATTTAGTCATCTTCATCACGATCCAGTCAAAAAAGGAAAATAAATTACTCCAGAAGAACTTGTTCGACAGGCTTTGGGCTATCTTTATCCATTTTTTACTTCAACTCTTCTAGCATCCATATAGAAATTTCAGCTTCTTGTCCGCACTTTCCTTGTTCGCTTAAGTTTTTAAAATTGCTCGAGTACTGTTCAAACATCTTTGCTCCTCAACAGGTTCAGAATCACCACCAATCCCCAACGACTCTGATGCGCAACATCTCCTCTCCGATACGAAGAACAAAATCGACTGCAATGAGCAAAATTTAACAGAAAATTCCAACTTCGGCTGTGATGATGAACAAAAGTCAAGCTCTTTCTTTCTTCATGTTGACGACAAGTATGATACTTTGTTCGAGTTTGTGAGAAATATATTGTGCAAGTCTGGGTATGGTGTACTTCTCTCATCTAATGAATTTGGAATTGAAAAGGACGCACCTTTCGAGCATAAGCTCTTATATGATCTAATAAATGAGGTGTTACAGGAAATATATGAGAACTGCACTGCTCCAAATCCTTGGCTCCTCCATTTTCATTCTAAAATTAGATCAATGCCTGTAGGAAACTATCTTCTTAAGGATGTTTGGACTGAAATTTGCTGGCATCTCGGTACGCCACAGGGGTTTTATGCCACTCTTGATGATCTTATGGCCTATGATTTTGCCAAAAATGGTGGGTGGATGAACCTCTACCGTGATGCAGAGTGTGTTGCTTTGCAACTGGAATATCTGATATTGGATGATTTGCTTGAAGAAGCTGTTGTTGCTTCTGATGGGTTTGATTTTTGAATATATTAATCTATTCTATTGTTACTGTAAATTTTCTTGTATATCCATCTCTGCCTTATTTTTTTTATTCGACTTATATTTTGTTCTTGTGTTAGTTTTACATACATACACAACTCTCTTTGGCCTATTGGTTGAGAGCTTAGGCTTCCAACTAAGAGGTCCAAGGTTCGAGTCCATGTGTATGCGTTGTGCGTGTGAATTTGCCTTAAATGGCCTAATGTCCCAAAAAAAAAGTTTTACATACATACGTAAAGCTGTCTGTCTTAAAATTTGGGGCAGTTTGGCTTCCAAGTTGGATATTGTAAATCTTGTAAATTCAGATTCAGTAAATTCTGGATGTTTTAAATTAAGAAATCTGTGTTGTGATTGATATTAAGGGTTTGTTTGGGGCGGCTTTTTTATTATTTTTTATAATAGTTTTTTGGTTAAATTTTTTTTCGAAAGCAATAAAAAGTATAATATTTATTGATTTAGAGAGAGAATGTGACAAAATTTCAAGAGATGTGTTCTAGAGAGTTCTAGAAAAGGATGGAGTTAATAATATTTATATTAAGTTATATATGAGTTGTAACTTGGCCAAATATTTTATTACATAAAAAATCAGCTTTAAGCCAATATCTTATTAATTATTATTGTAGTAATGGATGATCTTACTAGAATTTTCCAAATGTACACTGGTTCAATTTTTTAATGATGATATTCTTCTTGTTGAGAAGATTATAGAGATAATTGAAAAAACAACAACTTATAAGTATAAAAAATTTAATTTTTATACTAAGAAATTGTTTTAAGAAGTAATAAAAAAGTTGTTCCTAATGAAACCTAAGTTAAATGCTACAAAAATGAGAATGTTCGGGTGGATGAATTACTTTACACTTAGAGATAGAATTCAAAATAAGTATATACGTGAAAAGGGTGGAGTAGTTCCAATGAAAACTAAGTTGGTCGCATAAAATGTTGGCCTTCTGATGACTCCGATTAGAAGAATGAATGTATTGGATTTGACCAATGTTAAAAAAAAAAATAGAGAGAGATCAATAAGAAGTTATTTATTAGTGGATTGCCATGCGTGGGACCTTGTTTTGCAAATTTCGTATGCCTAAATCAATAAGAAGTTAAAGAACGCCTGCTGATCCTCGTCAGACATTTCTGTGAAGATTTTTCTAGCACCACCTATTATCTATAACTATTTTACTAAAATAAAAAACAATCTCGTTCGGCTCTATTTATTAAAAAAAAAATTTAAATGATATATTTATAAATATATAATTAAATTAAAAGTTAAATTTAAGTGAATTTGTGATTAAGGATCTGTTTGGAATGACTATAGTATTTTATAAAATTGATTATAAAATTATTGTGAAAAAAATAATTTTTTTATTATGATTGCACAAAGTAACTTCCACCAATAAATTTTTTTAAAATCAATAAAAAAATAAAATTGTCCGAAAGTTGTTCAAAATAGTCTCTAAGAATTTATTTGGAACAACTTTCCTACTACTTCTTAATGTAATTTTTTAGTACAAATTTTAAAAATTTTGTATTAAAAAATTATTTTAAGAAACAGTAAAAAATCGTCTCGTTTGAGACAGTTTTATTATTACTTTTTTAAATAGTCTTAAATTAAATTTTTTTATTAAAATTTATTTTAAAAATAATAAAAATATTGTCCCCATTAACACCTAATACTTCTTTTGGAACAGTTTTAATGTTTTATATCATTATTTTTTTACTATTTAAAAAAAAATTTATATAAAAAAATAATTTTATAAAACAGAAGAGCCTAAGCCATCTTAGTTCTTATCCATCCATTCTTATCCCATTGGATTAAATATTATTTAATCCCATTGTTAAAAACTAAATAAAGAGCGGCCGATTAACGTGTAAGGAACGGTCTAGAAACAAACTTCCTTAGTCAGAAATCTTGCAAAGTTCATTCCGTTCGGACGGTGCTGATAGCTTGTCCGCATAGGACATAATGAATAAAGAATTACCAAAAAAGGATATGATTCCAAGCGTACGCATGCGTCACCGCTAAAGGGATCCAACGGACATGGTAATCCCACGTGGATGTGTTGACGAAGAGATCGTTCCGTACTGCTACTGCCCTATAAAAGTAATCAGTCTTCAAAGCTGAGATGGGCGCGATCAGCAATTTCTTTTGATTGATAGAAAAATGTCTTGCTGTGGAGGGAACTGTGGCTGCGGATCCGACTGCAAGTGCGGATCCGGATGCAACGGGTAATGTTTTTTTTTTTTTTTCGATCTTTATGATCGATTGTTGTGCGATGAATTCTTGATGTAATAGCTCTGATTGTTGTTTCGGTTGTTTTTTGTTCGAACTTGTCGGGGCGAATTGGGGTTTTGATTGTCGGTATGATTCTTCATTGGCTTCTGATTTCTGGTTTTCCGCTTGCCCTGACTGTTCATATTTTGAATTGTTGGCCGAATCATTGAATATTTTCCTGGGTTTATGTTCATCAGAACTTCCCCGTAGAAGTGGAGAGATTACTACAGTGTGCAGTTCGGATTGAAGCTGTGTTTGATTTTTATGAGTGTCTACAGTAAAAGAACATTAAAAACGTAGTAAAAGTACAGTTATTATTACCACAATGTTTTTAATGTTCATACTAAAAAAATTGAATGGCTCTTCGATCCGGACTCTCGATGTAATAATCTCTCGTGTTTTGAGGGTTATTTTTTCTTGGATTTGCTTACTATTTCATTGACCATCTGATGTGATATATTTTAACCGCTTGTCTGCTTATCGATCACTACAAGAATTATATTGCCTTTATTTTTAATTAGTTTAGCGTTTATTTGAGTAACTAATGAGTTTTGTACTAGATTCTGAAGAATCGTTTTTCCGATCGTTGTTTGTTTTCTGATCGCGTTCTTTTTTTTTTTTTTTTTCTCTGCTACTTTTTTGTTAGATTCGCTCGTTTATTCGGAGATTTTCAAAATAACAAACAAACAAAAAATATTATCGCCTTGTCTGAAATCTTAATGGCCAAGATGCCTCAGAATAAAACCTGTACCGTAACAGTTTCGAAATCACAGATGCAAGATGTACCCTGACTTAGGGGAGGAAAGCTTCGCCACCGGCCAGACAGTGGTCCTCGGAGTCGCTCCTCAAAAGGGGTCGGTTTTTCTATCTCCTTCGTAGCTTCGTTTCCTTTTCTTAAATAAGAAAAAAAAAAAAAAAACCCTGATTGCATGGTTCTTGTTGTTGTAGCTTTGACGCGGTGGCCGGCTTCGAGGCAGCAGGAACAGAGAACGGCGGCTGCAACTGCAAGTGCGGCGACAACTGCACTTGCAACCCCTGCAACTGCAAGTGAGATCGAGAGCTCTCAACGAGGAGCCAAGCAGCTTGGCGTGTGTGCGTGTGAAGCAAGCCTTTTGCTTTCTAGTTCGTGTCTGTGTGAAAGAATAATACAGGTTTGTAGGCCGCTTCAAGGGGCTGATTATTTCTTAGTTCCATGGCCGACGAATCTGATCGGGTCTGAACAGGTGCAGCTTTTGTCCTGTTTGTGTGAATCAAATCAATAAAGATAATGGCTCCTCTGCTGTGATGGTTGTTGATTTTACACGTATAGTTGCATGTCGCAGTTAACCGTTGAGGATAATTTTGACAGCTTATGAGTTGGATAAGGGCTAAATCTACAGTGACTCAGCCGATTGAAACTACAGAAATGAAAATTATTAAATAAAATAAATTTTAGCTGTTGAACAAATTTAATTATGATTATTTAAATTAATAATTAGTGTTTTCAAATTTCTGTCTTCAGTCAACATCTGAAGCAACAGGTGCACAAGTATGCATGTGAAGATTATATATATATATATATAAATGGGGTATCTACCTGCTATTATACTCTTTTGGTGGAGTGATTAATTGTTCGGTGGAAGCTAACGATAGCCAACCCACGGTACCGGGGTTTACGTTTGCTTTCTCCCATCAAAGGATGCTAGCTGCTTGAGAGAGGAATCAAATATGGGTTGAAAGATTCTCAACCAAAGTTGCCCTCCAACCAAGCTAAGCCCAATGGGTCTAGATTTAAAATATTTTTATGAAAAGTAATTAAAAAAAATAGTTTATTAGTATTAAAAATTTAATTTTTTACAAAAAGGTTACTTTAAGAAGCAATAAGAAAGTTATCTCAAATGAAGCCTAAAGGCTAAAGTAAGTTTTTTATTGGAGGGAAAAAGATACAAAGTTGAGTTGGCTTCAAAGTTGATCCATTTCATAAATTTCAATGGCTTCTCATCCAATTCAAACTAAATAAACTCTTAGGGGTTGTTCGATCGCAGAGTCTATGCTTCCAAAAACAAACTTTATGCTTTTTTAATATCCAATTTTGCTGCAGATCCTAGATTTATAAATCTCATAGTTCAACAAACTTCATGAGTTCACATGAACTTCGCCACCAATCCTCCACTAACTTTAATGTAATTAGCCTAATTAGAATGCAACATAGAATGTTTTCCTTGGTAGAAGCATGTCTTTGATGTTTTCATAGTGTATGATTATATGGATGAGAATCATGTTATGTAAACCCTAAAGTATATATAGGAGCAAGATTTTAATTTGAAAAATTCATGAAAGAAAAAAAAATCAAAAGGCTTAACCTAATTAAAATAGTTCTATTAATATGAGTTTGATGACTATCAATAAGCGATATTTGTCAATTACTAATATTTGATGTTTATTTTCTTGGTCAGTCGATCTCTCATCATATAAGAACACGATCAAATTAGTATGCTAACATAACCCAATTTCTAATTCGTCATGCCAATCATCATATGATGCCTACCAATAGCTAATGTCCAACATTCTTTATCCATTAATATCAAACACCTATATCACCCTCATAATAAAAGCACAACCAAATTGATGTACTACTACTTGACTTGTTACCTTACAACCCATTGCTTGAATCATACAAATCATTAATGGCCAATATACAATTCATGTCTTCTCCATCATTAGATCTCTACTCCTATTGGGGGGAATAATATAAGTAGCGCAAGACTTTCAATATTCTCCATCGATCATTGTACGATGCTCATTAATGATTAACAATTTAACATCTAACATTCGTTCCAACTAACATCAAACACTTAGGCTTCATTTTGGACAGATTTAAACCACTGCTTTTTATTTGCTTCTAAAAGATTTTTATACAAAAAAATAACTTTATAAAACAGTACGATATTTTATGTGACTGAATCATCTAAGGAGACTCTCTCTAATCTTATTTTCCATTATGCTCATTTCACATTCTATGTCTAAGAGTAAAGCCACTCATCCACCTGAGCATCCTCATCTCTGTAAAACATAACTTAATTGTATGCTTCTCTTTAAATGGCCAACATTTTACGCTATAAAGCATCGCAGGTCTCACCACCATAAGTTTGATCAGGGGTTGATGCGGACATCCAACCGTCCATGCTTGTCCGAGGAGGAGCTGAAGATCGACGACCGAGATCACTTTGTTTTATTTTCGTCTATTAAGTGTATTTTAATTTAGTTTCGCAATTTTTCTTTTTTACCCTCTTGTCTTATGTAAGCCCAATGGGCAAATGTGACTTTTAATTTCTCTTGAGGCCTATATATAGAGGCTCATTGTCTTGTATTATGATGATGATGATGAATAAAAATTTCTACTTTTGATCTCTTTGTGAGTTCATATTTTCTTGATCTCTTGGTGAGTTCAATTCTCCTAGATCTCTGTGTGAGTTCTATGGAAAGCCCAAGGTGAGGGCAAAAGCAATACCCGTCAATCTTTGGAAGAGTCCGAGGTTCGCGGTTCTTACGATCTCTTTGTGAGTTCGTTAGTTATCTTCTATTTTACTCATATTTTTGTTGTTCATCTCCTTCCTCCCCTCTTCATCCACCCAAGCATTCCCCCTAGCTCCACCTCCTCAACCCACGGCCGACACTCCACCCGACCCCTCATACCGCCGGCCCAAGCTCTAGCCACCGGCCACCATCCACCTCCTTCTCCCCAACCGAGAATCCCACCTTTGCTCCAATTATTAATTGTCTTTCCTAAATTGGAGGGATTAAGTTAACGTAGGATTTGAATTCAAAAATTCAAATTTGAATTCAAATTTATTTATTGCTTAATTCATTCTTAATAATTAGGCATTTAATGATGTCATTAATTCTGAAATAAAATCTCAGAATTTTGAATTCAAAATCCTGCCAGCCTCCCTTAATTCTTCTCTTGTAATCAATTAGTTTCCAATTAGGGAAGAGCTCTTCATTAATGCAAATTTGAATTCAAATTAGCATTATTCACACCATTAATCTCTCTCACCATTTAAGCCAATCGTCATTAATTCTTAAATCTGAATTTAAATTCAGATTTAAGACATTAATTCCCTCAAATCACTCTCCAAATTAAATCACCTCTACCTTGGCTTCACTCACATTTATTACCTTTTTTCCCCTTTTTGCTCCAGCCGAAATTCCTTATCCCTTGCCTAAGTAATTTGATTTCCTAATTCAAGGCATTAAATCAGGAAATCAAAATCCCTCCCCACCGCCTCTCAATCCACCGCCAATCTCACCTTCTTTTCTCTTCTGACCCGTCCCCTTCTCCCTAACAGATTTTTCCTTCCTTTTTTATTTCTCCACCTGAACTCTAATCAATATTCTTTCCCTCCCTGTTAACCTTCGTATAACACCCAAAAGAAGATGAAATCAACGACCAAAAAAATATACTTCGTATCCCGTCGGATCCACAAACTCCGCTGAAAATCTCCCGCGAATCCTGCCGAGGTTACGCTGAGTCGGCGCCGCTCACGTCGTTTCTCCGCGATTTCTGCCCAAATCCCGCAGCCTCGATCGCACCCCGTTCGCCTCTATAAAACTAAGACGAAACCCACACTACTTCCCCACTCGATCGCAGAACCTCCACAAGTCGTAAGCTTTCTCTCGTAGCTCCCCCACTCTCACGACCTCTCCTCGACCCGACGATCTCTCCCATCCCGAGCTCCCCTTTCTCACACGAACTCCACCCACCTTCCCTCCTTCGACGACGTCTGCCTCTGCCGACTCCCCACACAAACAGAGAGAGAGAGAGAAACAGAGAGAAAGAGAGAGGAAGATCTTCTTCCCTACCTCCTCTCCAAGCCGCAGGAGCTCCAAGCCGCACCTCCGACCCCATCCCGATCCCCACTGAAGCCGGCAACATACCCGATCTCTCTGGAGCCCGAGCAACTGGTCCCCTCTCACCCGTTTCCTTCAAGCCAAGCTCCCCATTGCCGTTCGACTCCGCCTCCCTCAACGACGTTCCCTTCCTGTTAGATCGTGGGTCACGACATTTTGATCGGAAGTAACAAGAGGAGCTCACTAGCTGCGAAGGTAACTTTCCCCTTTGCGTGCTTCTTCGGCCGAATCCCGTAAATCTGCCTGTTTAGAAGTAAGGGGGATAGAGGATCTAATTAAGTGTGCTCAAATCAAGCCTTTATCCTACTCAAATCCTATAAGTTCTCTATCCCGAGCTTATCAGTATAAAGCCAACTTAAATCATATACAGGTCATGCTCTTTTTAATTAAAATTAATTATTTTTAATTATAATTGATTATTGTTATTAATAAATAATTATATTTAATTAAAATTAATTATAATTAAATATTTGATTATATTTAATTATTATAAATAATGATTTATTTTAAATTAAAATAAATTATAATTAGTTCCTAATTATAATTATAGTTAATTATATTGTTAATAATTAACTATGATTATTTAAAACTAATTATAATTAATTATTTTAATTTAAATTAGTCATTATTTATTATAATTAATTGTGATTAGTTATTAATTATAATTAATTATTTTTAAATTATAATTACTTATTAATAAATATAATTAATTATTTAATAATAATTAATTATATTTAAAAAAATGCTTCTCTCCCTCGATCGACGTGCCAACATCTACAAGCTCGCGAAGGTACGAAAACTCTAAACTCAGATCTCTCGCATCGTTGTTCGCAGCAGACCGAAAAAAACTCCTATACACGCCTTTATTGCGCGTGGTGGGATGGGACGCCGGTCTGATGCTTACGACGAAGCGAGCAATCGCCTAAACTCTACTTCGACGTTCGTGGCGCACCAGAAAACCGCCTATACATGTCTTTATTGCACATGGTGGGAAGGGACCCCGGTGCGGCACCTACGGCGGGGCGGGGTCACTCATAAGTACCCCCGAGCGGGGGGAAAGCAAACTGCGCATTCTTAAACGAGCCACCGACAAAGCCCGCGAAGGTACGAACTCTCTAAACTCAGATTTCTCGCATCGTTGTTTGCAGCAGACCGGAAAAACTCCTATACACGCCTTTATTGCGCGTGGTGGGATGGGACGCCGGTCTGATGATTACGACGAAGCGAGCAATCGCCTAAACTCTACTTCGACGTTCGTGGCGCACCGGAAAACCGCCTATACATGTCTTTATTGCACATGGTGGGAAGGGACCCCGGTGCGGCACCTACGGCGAGGCGGGGTCACTCATAAGTACCCCCGAGCGGGGGGAAAGCAAACTGTGCATTTTTAAACAGGTACCGTCAAAGACCCCATACACGCCTTTATTGCGCGTGGTGGGAGGAACAAAAAAATCACGGCCGCGGTGTCCTCGAAAGAGGGCACCTACCATACACGCCTTTATTGCGCGTGGTGGGAAAGGCCCAGTTTTCTCGTAGTTTTCCCCTAAACGGGGGAGACGCCGGGAGGCTGCCGAAATTTCGGGTGAAATCGTACCTGGACTTGATGGAACTCAAAGAACAATGGTGGACTTGTGGACTTGATTCAATATACTTAAATAAACTTGAATCCAAATAAAAAAAAAATGTGCAAATGAGATTGAACTTGAGCTTGTGCATCCGGATTTGAACTAAACAAGACTACAAGAACTTGGACATACAAGATTGACTACAAAGAACAAAGCATTGAGACTCAAATTTGAACTCAAATGACACTGAACTTGATTGAACTCGGACTTGAACTCAACAAGACTACGAGGACTTAAATGTGAACTTAAACTCAGATTTGAACAGAATATTTTGAACCCAAAGTAATTTGAACATTCAATTGAACTCAAAGGACTGCAAGGGACATAGCACTTTGAACTCAAAATTGGATTTGGTTCGCACAACAAATATGATTCAAACATCTAAACTCAAGCAAGGATTTGAGTTAGACTTCAGAAGAATCCAAACACCAGGACTTGATTCGGATCAAGCATAGTGGACATGAACCCAAATCTGAACCGTAACTAGATAATCAAGTTTAAATGGATGTATAATTATCTTAACATCACTCATCAAATTTGATTATGCTAATGGAGATCAATGAATGGAGGAAGGACATTCGTCAACATCCCAAATATAAATAAATTATTTGCTCACTCATAAGCAACAATACAAGCTCAATGATATCACAAGGGCCATTGTCTTCATTCAACAACTCTTCAATGGCAGTCAGATACATCGCCTTCTTACAAATGGAGATGTATAACACACAAAAAAATGATGCTCCTTACAAGATTGCCTGTTGATTGAGATGGCAATACAAGAGACCAATAAAGAAAGATCTGCGCCCCTACAAGCAAGTGCAATCATCAAACCACCTGAGATTGGTGAAAAGGTGGATTTGATGCAGGAGCAATGGTTCTTCTACAAACACTCCTAGGAGCTCGTAGTAGATACGACAATCCCCACCAAGTCAATGCACTATAGAAATGAACAGTTGTAAGGTGTACAACTCTTACTCATATACAACAACCAAAAGATCTGCAACATATGATCTGTCTACGAAGACAGATGTATGTACCACATGCTACTGATGGGTAGATGCAGAAAGATTTCAGTAAGTGCAGTATCCTGAAGTCAATTTCAATATATGGAGTACATCTACCTGCCCACCTATAGCAGTAGCGGATATACTATACGAGATCAAATACCACAACAAAATACATGAAGAATACGACAAGTGCAATCTCTTACGACCTAAGGCAGGAGATTAGTTAGTGCACTGTGATCCGCCTACAAAAATCAACAAATAGTGCACGACAGTCTACCTGTACGAAGCAGCGAACAATTCTATCCAAAAGCTGCTACGCCACGCCACCGGATCTGCAACATCCGTACAAGCAGACAGAAGGCGTCCACAAACTACAACGCCACGCCACCGGATCTGCAACATCCGTACAAGCAGACAGAAGGCGTCCACAAACTACAACGCCACGCCACCGGATCTGCAACTTTCGTACAAGCAGACAGAAGGCGTCTACGAATACTTTCAAAGTACCCCCGCACAAATGCACCGTAGTTTGTATACACATAGGTACACAAAGGGGTAATTGTAATCAAAACCCGCATGGGCCCCGGCGAGCGTGTTATTAGTACACACGTGACGTCTAGGGATGCTGCGCGGGTTGACAAGTGAATTCTAGTTCAAACTCGATCCTCCTATATGGGTCAATAGGAGTCGACAAGGTTCGAACTCTCAAACAAATATACGGTTACTATGACCGGTATATTTGTCTTAATACATTCATCTTAGGCCTTTAAGGCCTATAACAAAGAGAATTCACTGACGAGGGCATGAAGTCTACAAAATCCGATCATCTGTCGACAGCCCGACAGAGTTGACAAGGTTCAATCCATAAAAAGAAATGACTCTCAAACACCCCGATGATGGCCGTGTTGAATGTTTATCTCAACCGGAGGGGTTCACAAATATTTTTTTTAAATGTCTCCCAAATACCCAAATCCCTATCAAAATCCAAAATTCCACCCAAAATCCAAAAAAATCCAAAAACCCAAAAACTCCACAAAAATCTCAAAATCCCAAAATTCCAAAAATATTTAAAAAATGAAATCAATCCATCAACACACTTAAAGTAAAGCCCATCCACCCTCCGCAACAGTTTGCCGGGGTGGACAAATTAAAATTTACTTCAGCTCACAAAGAGCGAAATGCCTAGTCGAAAATATCACTAGGATTCATTCTCAAACAATCTCCTGCCAGTAAGGACGTGGTACGTGTCCTCTAACCGGCAGTTTCGCCGTCAAATGGCACTGCAGGTAAACGGTTATGACACGGGGCCCTCTGAACCGAGTGGTTTTGCCGCCAAATGGCACCACGAAATATCGGTTATGGCCATCGCCGTTACGCTCCTTATTGACATCAAATCCTTGAGATATGAATCAATAGGATATGATCGATAGGGCACAAAGCCCTCTGTTAGCTAAGGTGGATTCAAATTTGTCCCCTTAGACAAATATCCAACCCCGGTCTACAAGGTCCCCTTGGACGAAGCAACCCATGGCTGCCGACAAGGATCCTTCTGTCAGGTTGGGTCGACTACCTCCTCTGACTAAGTAGACCAGGGACCACGATGGCCCGGGACGACGGAACCATGGGATCTTGATCGGGTCTATCATCCATTCCCCCACCATCCGCTTTAAGTGCACGATGGCGAAATTTCTATTTTTAAATATCAAATTTCAACTCTTCAAATCTCCCAAATTCCAAATCCATTTCCAATTCTCAAATTTCCAAACTCATTGCTGCTACTATATGCCAGATAACACGTATATTCTACGTATCTGATTGACGACTAGCCTTAATCGAAAGTTCTCTCTCGTGATCAGGAGGGGTAATTAACTATAGGGGCTTGCGCCTATAGGAAACCAGAACTCAGATCATAAAGTCCTCGCAAAATGAGGGCGAAATCTCTGGGTAGTGTCTTATCTACAAACCCATCTGCCTTCCAAAATTTACCCCGGAACTTATTCCGTTAAAACTCCCTCGCCGAATAAGAAATCGCGCGAGCGGAGGCCGGGGCCGAATTTTCGGAGCCCACACTCCCCCACCTTTATTTCCTAAGCAATAATCTGAGATTTATCTCAGGTTTTGGAAAGAAAGTTTGAGGTTGTTTATCTTGGCCGAAAGCTTCCCAGATTCCTTTAAAGAGATTCTCAGCTTTTGTGGAAAGACTTGGAATTTTGGAGGAGATCCTCTCCCTTGCAAAGCCGTCCATGTTGTTTCACATCAGGGGTACTTTTCTATCACGCAAGAAGCCCAATGAATCATCCAACTTGAATTCTACTAATAATATCCTCTATGGAGTAGAATGATATTCCAGTAAATGCAAATTTTAGTAAAATCTGCAACACAAAATAAAAAGCTGGCACCAACAAGACGAACAAAAATTTTACAATGCTCATCTTATCGCAGCAATTTTTTCCTATCCTACCAGTAAAGGTAGCCATCAAAAGGCAAGCACTGTTTATAGCAAAACTCTTCTTTTATAGCCCTCTTCTTTGTCTTTATATATTTTTTTAATTAAGAGAGGGAAGATGCAAAATTCAAAATTTAGATTTTTTTTGAGTGGAAACAGAGTTATCTACCCGCTGCCACTCCAAAAGGAGTGCTTGGCGGCGTAACTAATCCATCGGCAAAACCTAGCGAGGCCACCCACCAGCATTGGACCCACACTTGCTTTGCCCCACTTAAGAGGCGAGTTTTTTATTTTTATTTTTATTGCTTGCTTATGCTAATCATTATTGGTCTATTTTTGTTTTAGTGTTCTGTGCAAGTCTCTGCATTTTGAAAGTGCGGGGTGATGTATCAGATTCTGATTACTAACCCTTGCCTTTCATTTATGCAGATGGATCTACAGAACACGCCAATGACTGTCCAACTGGGACAAGGAGCCAGGATTCAGCTGGCGAATGCTATTATTGAGACCGGAAGCACTGGAGCTACCATCCAATTTGGTAGTGTTGATTTTCCTGCAGTCGTTGCAAGGACTGCCGCCATTCCCGTGAATGGAAGGAATGCTGAAAGGCCTGCCAGGAGGCCCTATTCTACTGAAGCTGTCACCCGTCATGTGCATCTGCCGGCACAACGACCTGTTGCTGAAAATTCTCGTGGGAGAATTTCTGTATTCGAGAGGCTATCACAGCCTGAGGCCCTAACCACCAGAAGAATTGTGAATGGTGGGAGAGTTTCCGTGGTGACTGCAAACACCACCACTCTATCAACCAGATTATCTGTGCCTGGAGAGTATAATGCTGAAGCCTCCCCATCTGGAGGTAGGCCTACAAGAAGGCAAAGGAGAAAGATGAATGCTGAACTCCGAGCTCAGCAACAACAACTCCCAATCCACCCATCAAATCTGCCGGCCCAAGTGCCTGAAGCCAATGTTCCTACCCGGAACAAATTTTCTGATTTAAAATGGGTGAAAAGGAATAGCTCCACTGGTGAGCTGAAGAAGTCTTTCTGGGAGCAACGACAGGAAGTCCCAGCTCCTCCAAAGAGAAAGGAACCTGAAACTCTCTCAGCCCGGGTCTATCGGGTCCTGAAGACTGTGAAGGAGAAAGGTCTGAAAAAGAAGAAGTTCCAACGGCCCTTAGTGATAGAGGCTAGAAGAACTCCGCCAAGAGAACCTCTATCTGCTATGACGGAAAGAAGAGAAAGAAGATATGTCTCACACGGTGAACATCGGGGTGTGACACTTGAACCATATGTTCAGGGATCCACCACTGAAAGGTCCCGGTGGAAAGGAAAACAAGTCTGGAGGCCAAAGCCTCGAAGAAACGAGAAAGAAAACAGAGAAAGGAGGATTGATCTGGGCGTGACATCCGGTGAGGTTTCCCGGAGATCCGCCCAAATCTACGAACAACATCAAAAATGGGCCCCTAAAAGGACCCATAATGACACTCCTCCAAACGGTAGACACCTTGGAGAATCCTCCAGGGGATCCCGTCGCCCTCTATCCCCTCCAAAGAAAGAGACTAATTTTGATCGCAGCCCACTGATCGAAGAAGTCCCCGTGCCTAATCAGGAGCCGGAAATCCAATGGCGTCGCCGCTCGGAGATCCGAGTATTGGAGGAAAATATAGATGATCAAAATCTAGAGGAAGAAGAACTCCTTGAAGGGGAAGAAAACATTGAAGAAAATATTGATGAATTTATGGAGGAAAATTTAGAAGAAAATATTGATGAATTTCTAGAGGAAAATCTAGAAGAAGAAATCAAAGAAATAAATAATACTCTGGACATGGAAATTGTCTTTATGGTGAGACACACAAATGTTAATGAGGAAACCTATTATGATGAGGGTGAAGATGAAGACGATCAACAACCCCCGATTAGACGAGTTTATCACCGTCGTCGTGAAGCTGGGTCCACCACTGGCAGAGGTGGTCACTCCCAAGCAGAAGAAGAAGGAGAAGAAGCCGAGGAGAATCCCTTCGCTGATGAGAATGTCACGCTTGCAGACATGCATAGACATATGAAGCGACAGATGAGAGCCAAAGATAGAGAAATCTCTCAGTTAAATGAGAAAATGACTGAGATGATGGCTCAGATGGGGGCAATGATGCAAATGATGCAGAGAACTGTTGCTGTTGGTGCCATGCCCAATCCTCCTCCGGATCCTCCAAACTTTCAAATGCCTCAAGTCTCAGGAGTACGGGGCACTCCTGAAGATGGTCACGAGGCTCATAATGTGATCCGTCAGCCCACTCCACAAAATGTTGCAAGTACTTCTGAACCTGTGACCGCTGCACAGTTGGAAGGGATAATCACAGAAAAGATCAGAGCTATTATAGCCGTCGATCAAGCAGAAAAGTTGGTGGGCAAAGGTCGCCCGTATCCTGCTGAATACGACCAAGTACCATACCCGAAAGGGTATTCGGTTCCAAAGTTCAACACTTTCAATGGTAATAACAACCCCAGACAGCATCTGGCACAGTTTAAAGCCACCTGTGGGAATACAGGAGGAAATGACGCCCTACTCTTCCGACAATTCGTTAGCAGTTTAACAGCAACTGCTTTCGAATGGTACGCTGAACTACCGAATGATTCTGTGAAGACCTTCGCAGAATTAGAAAATATGTTCGTGAAGAGATTCGCTAGTGCAACCGAGAAGATTACAATCGCTGACCTCGCTCTGGATAAAAGAAAAAGAGAAGAATCAGTGACTAAATATATCACTCGCTGGCGAAACTTGAGCATGAAATGTGAGCAGCAGTTAGAAGAAGAGCATGCCGTACAGTTGTTAATGGGCAACATTGATGACAAAATGCAACCCTTCCTGTGCATGGCTACAATCAACACATTTCAAGACTTGCTCGATAGAGTGGCCAAATTTGAGAAACTAAATTTGTCCAAGTCAGAAAATCACTCTGATAGGCCCAAGAAGGCTAAGGCCCCAGGTGCTAGAAGGGGTGATGTCGACTCTACGTTCTTCTCCAGAGCTGATAGAGAAAAACAGGTGATTTATAATGTAGACAAGGGCAAGCAGCCGATGCAATATCAAGAAAAGCCCAAACAGGCCTACAACCCTAACCCCCAGCCAAAATTGATACTAGGGGGAAATGATAAGCCACGAACTTATCAAGCTGGAGGCCAGAGACAGGCAATAGGAACCGGTGATAGAACGTTCCAATCCCTCAAAGATAAAATGAATAAAGAATATTCATTCAAAAGGGAGAGTGTCGCCAAATTATTTCGACAAGTGTTGAAATCGGGTCTAGAACTGCCTGAATGCAAGAGACCCGAAGAGTCGAAGCACACTGGTGACCCAAATTACTGCTCATATCATCGGGTGTTGAGCCATCCTATTGAAGATTGCTATATCTTCAAGGATTGGCTTGAAAGAAAATATCAGAAGGGAGAGATCACATTGTCCGATAATGTATTGTCTCACCCTAAAAAAGAATCAGCTCGGGTAGTCACGTCCTCTTCCGTACCCCTGGTTGAAGAAAGAAGAAAAGAAAAGAAGCCAATTAAAGAAGAACAGTGGGAGACTGCGATCTCCAAGAAGACTGTAAAAATGTTGAAGCAGCTTGAAGGAGTTTCAGGTGTAAAGTGGAAGTCTCATATTGAGCCAATGATAGATTTGAAGGCACTGCCGGAGGTACGACCTTCTACTTCAAAACAGTTTTCCAATCAAGTTAGTACTTCAAAGTCTGGAAAGGTGAAATCCTCCAAGAGGAAGACCAAATTGAAGAAGCCCAAGGAGAAAAAGACTACAACTCAGAGGGTTATTGACAGTTTGGATGAGTACTACCAGACTGTGAGACGACCTATCAAGCATGCTGACTTCATGGCAGAGCTCAAAATAGATGAAGCTGAAGAAGGAGATGAAGATTGTCTTCCAAAAGAAGTATGTCGGGTCATCTCAGTGGCGCCTAGTATCCCGATAAAAGAGGAATACACAGAAGAAGTACCCTCTGAATCTTGTATGATGGTTTTGTCAATGGATTACAGTTCGGAGGAGGATTTGTATTTTCCAGAGGGAGACGAATCAGACCCTAGCATAGCGTCTCGGATGGGACATGTAAACCTAGGTGGTGATTCTGAATCAACAGATGAGTCCCTAGATGTAACAATGGCTGATTTTGAAGAAAATGTACAGTTAAATGACTCTGAACCGGAGGAGATTGCTCAAGTACAGTTAAGAAGCGGCAAGATACTACCGTCTCCACCGAAGAAAGGGGTCTCCAATAAAGATAAGGAGAAAGAAATAGTCATTAATGACGATATAATCCCTGAAGATTACAAGAAAAAGAACACCTCAGCCAATGGGATAGACTATAATATCTTATCCCATTTGAGAAAAATCCCAGCACAGCTCAGCATATACGATGCTTTGGTGATGTCTAAAGACCTTCGGGAGACTCTGATTCAGGCTCTCAAAGATCCCGAAAGATACGAGACGTATTTTGCTGAACGTAATTTGACTGAGGTTCTACAAGCTCGTAATGAGCCATTCATTACTTTCTCCAAAGAGGACATGATGCTCGGAACTCCAGACCATAATCGCCCTCTGTATGTTACTGCAGAGAGCGATAAGTTGATTATCAGTCGAATCCTAATCGATCCTGGATCCTCCGTGAATCTGATAAGCTTGAAAGCACTGAGATCCCTCTGCCTTGATGTAGAACACCTCGGGCCAGATAAGCTGATGGTGCATGGTTTCAATGAGAAAGGGCAGAAGACCCTTGGATCATTCATGCTCCCTCTTGTATTTGGAGAGCTCCACACAGAAGCTAAGTTCCATGTGATTGATGCGGATACTTCATTCAAGGCGCTACTAGGTCGTCCCTGGTTGCATGAATATGGCATTGTCCCGTCAACACTACACCAGTGTATGAAGTATCTCAAAGATGGAGAAGAATTCAGGATCTCTGGTGATATTCAGCCCTTCACAGTTCATGAAGCAACAGTCTATGAAGATGCACGATATTTCATGCCAAAGAAACAAAAGTCTTCGAGCCCCCTCGAAGCTAAAGCATCAAACTCAAAGGCTGCAAAGCGACCTGAACGAGAAGGTGAGAAGAAGCAGGTGGGGAGAAAGAAGGCAGTGCCGACTCTTCCCAAAGTGCCAACCATTCCAAAAGGAAAGAAGCATGTACCTCATCTTGGAAGTGACACAGATGAAGATGAGGATACTCCTGCCAAATCTCGAAGAGTGTGCCAGTCAACGGATGAATGGAGTAGGCATGTTGAATTTTCAAATGATGATTATGACTACGACTCCATTTACATGAACACGGTGCAGAATGTGTTCTCTAGAAGAATTGACAGCTTATCAATTTCAGATAGTGTACTCGTAGTCACGCGTATTCCTTTACAACATTTCAAAGAAATTATTCCGCGCGAGGTGCATAAAGTTGAAGAACTCGCCACCCTCTATCTGCCTCCCCGTAAAAATGGGACTATTCCAAAGAATGTGTTATATTCTACGGGAGTTCGTGAAGAGGAGAATCATGATTGGGATTGCATGATCCTCGATTCTGAAGAGTTATTTCCTACAAGGCTACCTAGGTTCAATACCAAAAATATTCAGAGAATGCTACGAAAGCAAGTCAATATTCCTACTACCAAGAGACAGCTTCGTACAAGTTTGGGCCTCTGGTATGGGAGGAGTCCGCGTCCGTTACGGCAGAAGGATACAGACGCATATAAAGGTATTGGATTCATCAAAAGAAAATTCCTCCGGAAAGAGACTTGTCAGGCAATCACATGCATGGAGATTGAATCCGATGATGGTGATGCTGAAGAGATATACGAGGCTGAAGATTATGATGAACAGCCCTTAGAAGCCGAGCCTGCACCAGAAGAGCTTGAAGATGGTGGACAGGCAGCCACTATGGATGAACTAAAAGAAGTCAACTTGGGAACTGAGGAGGATCATCGCCCAACCTTCATTAGCTCTCTTCTACCCGAGGAACAAATAGAAGGAATAAAAGAACTTCTCTGTGAATTCAGGGACTGCTTTGCCTGGACATATGCTGAGATGCCCGGCTTATCCCCTGATGTAGCGGTTCACAGATTAGCAATCAAACCGGATGTAACACCCGTCAAACAAGCTCCAAGGAGAATGAGATTGGAGATTGAAGAACAGGTGATTGCAGAAACAAAAAAGCTCATAGAAGCAGGCTTCATCCGAGAAGAGAAGTATGCTGACTGGATTGCAAATATCGTCCCTGTAAAGAAGAAGAATGGTCAGATTCGTATCTGCATCGACTTCAGGGACCTCAATAAGGCGTGCCCAAAAGATGATTTTCCACTTCCCGTATCCGAACTCCTGGTAGACAATACGTCCAACTACGACATGTTCTCCTTTATGGATGGATCGTCAGGATACAATCAAATCAAAATGGCGCCAGAAGATGAGAAGCATACATCATTTAGGACACCCATCGGGATTTTCTGTTACACAGTCATGCCCTTTGGCTTGAAGAACGCTGGTGCCACCTACCAGCGGGCGATGACTCATATATTTGATGATTTGATACATCAGAAGGTCGAGTGCTATGTAGATGACCTTGTTGTTAAAAGCCTTGGCCGAAATGATCACTTAAAAGATCTCAGAATCGTATTTGAGAGAATCAGAAAGTTTGATCTGAAGATGAATCCTCTCAAATGTGCTTTTGGGGTTTCCTCTGGCAAATTCCTGGGGTATGTTATTCGTCATCGAGGAATAGAGATTGACCCCAACAAAATTAAGGCAATAACGGAGATGCCACCACCAAGAAACCTTCGACAGCTTCGCTCGTTGCAAGGACAACTGGCTTTCATTCGAAGATTCATATCAAATCTATCGGGTAGGTGCCAGCCATTTTCTAAGCTAATGAAGAAAGATGTTCGTTTCAAATGGGACGCAGAATGCCAGGAAGCATTTGATAGTATCAAGAAATACCTATTGAATCCGCCCATTCTAGCAGCGCCAATTCCGGGGAAGCCTCTTATACTGTATACAGCAGCATTAGAAGAGTCCCTCGGAGCACTATTGGCCCAGAATAATGAAGAAGGCAAAGAAAATGCGCTCTACTACATCAGTCGAAGGTTGATTGGAGCAGAAAGCCGTTATTCCCCAATTGAAAAGCATTGTCTGGCGCTAATTTTTGCAGTTCAGAAACTCCGCCACTATATGCTATCCCATAAAATCACACTGATATCAAAGATCGATCCGCTGAAGTTCTTGATGACAAGATCAGCGTTGACAGGTCGTCTAGCCAGGTGGGCAGTATTGTTATTGCAGTTTGAAATCACATACATGCCACAGAAGGCGGTGAAAGGACAAGCCTTGACAGATTTTCTTGCTGCACACCCAATCCCGGCTGATTCTCCACTAAATGATGATTTGCCTGATGAGCAAATGATGCAGGTCGAGGAGGATGAAAAGCTACCGTTCTGGGAGATGTACTTTGATGGGGCATCATCTATCAGACCTGTCCGACCTCCAAATATTGCAAGAGCCAGAGCCGGCATTGGTCTCATTTTCGTATCACCTGAGGGAGGCATAATGAGGTTTTCATTCAGTTTGACTGAACCTCGGACCAACAACGAAGCCGAGTACGAAGCTCTATTAGCAGGGCTGGAGATTGCGATCGATGTCAGAATCCAACATCTCCAAATCTTTGGTGATTCTCAACTTGTAATAAATCAGGTCATCGGCATTTATAAGGTTGGCAAAGTCGAATTGGCCCACTATCACCGGCGAGCCCTCGAGCTTCTGAAGCAAGTACCAAATGTCAAAATGGCTCGAGTTCCTCGAGGACAAAATGCTAAAGCAGATTGTCTGGCCAAATTAGCCAAAGAAATGGCGAACATTAATGAGGAGAGGCCTATATTCATTGGAGTTTACACTCGTAGGGTCTTGGAGCCCGCTCTATTACAATTCCCAAGGGCAGAAGAAATTCCAGATTCAAGTCAGCAGGATGAAACTCCAGTTGACCCTCAACCTCTCCATCAGATTGTTATGGAGAATTATCCAGAAGAATATCACGTGGCCAAGAGACATAAAGCTAGTCAAGCTTCAGAATCGTGGTGGCATTGTTTAGATATTGAAGTCGAAAATGATTGGAGACAGCCATTCATTGACTACTTCAAGGAAAACAAACTCCCGACAGAGAAGTCTATGGCCGCACAAATTAGAAAAAGGGCATTGCGATACGCATTTGTCAATGATAAACTATACAGGCGAGCTTTTGAGCAAATGTGGCTAAGGTGCTTGGGGACCAAGGAAGCTGATAAAGTGGTAACAGAAGTCCATGAAGGGCTTTGTGGAGCACATCAGTCAGGTCCTAAGATGGCCTCTAAAATCAAGAGAATGGGTTATTATTGGCCAACAATGGTCAGAGATTGTATTGACCACGCTAAGAGGTGCCACGAGTGTCAAATCCACGGTGATGTTATACATCAGCCGCCAAATCCACTACACCCAACAATAGCATCTTGGCCATTTGAATGTTGGGGCACAGACATTATCGGGCCAATAGATCCGCCGTCATCAGCGGGACACCGCTTTATTCTGGCAGCAACGGACTACTTCTCCAAGTGGGCAGAAGCAGCTCTATTTAGAGAGGTCACATCGGAGCATGTGATCAATTTCTTTACCCACAATGTCGTCTACAGATTTGGTGTGCCACGCCGCATAATCTCAGACAACGGTACTGCTTTCAAAAGTACAAAAATTTATAAGTTCGTTGATCGGCACAAAATCGATTGGCGATATTCCTCCATATACAATCCAAGGGCGAATGGATTGGCGGAGGCCTTCAACAAGACGTTGGTGAAGTTGTTGAAGAAGATCCTCACCAAAAACAAAAGAGAGTGGCATACGAAGATGGCAGAAGCTCTATGGGCCTATCGTACGACCTACAAGACGCCAACCAAAGCCACTCCTTATTCATTGGTGTTCGGTGTTGAAGCCGTATTACCATTGGAGATCGAATTACCGTCACTCCGAGTAGCAATTCAGAATGATCTCACTCAAGAGCAAAATGCCCGCCTCAGAATGGAAGAGCTCGACGCACTTGATGAACTTAGGTTACAAGCTCAACAAAACTTAGAAATCTACCGAGGAAGAATGGCAAAGTCCTTTGATCGAATGGTGCGTCCTCGATCATTTCAAGAAGGAGAGTTGGTCCTGGTGCTGAGAAGACCAATCATTCCACACCGAAAAATTGGTGGCAAATTCGTATCCAATTGGGAAGGTCCCTTCGTCATCGAGAAGGTGTACCAAGGAGGAGCATATCAGTTGATCGATCTGAACGGTCAGAGGCCTATGCCGCCAATCAACGGTCGACATTTAAAGAAATATCACGCATGAGAATTTCATATCTGATGTATTTTGTGATAATCAAAATTTTATATGCATATTTATTAATGCATGTTTGCTCATATTTTGAAATTCTCTTGTGTAGCAAGAACGCATTTCAAAATCCTCCATCAGACTGGGGGCATTTTAAATATTTATTTGGGTCGACATCGCGCTGCGTGCCGAGATCCCCAAATAAATATTTAAAATCTCAAAGATACAAAAGGCCTATCCAAAATGTCCCTGCGAGACAAGGGGCATTTTAAATATTCATTTGGGTCGACATCGTGCTATACGCCGAGATCACCAAATGAATATTTAAAATTTTATATTCCAAATTTATTCCATTCTAAAATGTCCCTACGAGACATGGGGCATTTTAAATATTCATTTGGGTCGACATCGTGCTGCACGTCGAGATCCCCAAATGAATATTTAAAATTTTATATTCCAAATTTATTCCATTCTAAAATGTCCCTGCGAGGCAGGGGGCATTTTAAATATTTATTCGGGTCGACATCGCGCTGCATGCCGAGATCCCCGAATAAATATTTAAAATTATCAATCCAAATGTTATTTTGTGCTAAAGAATACAAATATTTGTTTTTCAAAGTATATGCAGGTGGTCTTTCAAGAGTTAGAGACAACACCTTCTACAACAAATCAAGACTCAAAAGTCAAGAAAGAGACTTTTGTGGCTACACACTCTTACAAAATTGAGCTGAAGAAGCTTGAAGCCTTCAAACATCCTGAAGCTTAAGGTTCGAATGGGTGTAAAAGGTCGGATCCAACATGCCCAAATATGGCCGGATCGCTGGCAGCTCTGTCTACTCAACAAGCCATAAGAAAGGCCGTAGTAGCAGAACCCCCACTTCGTCAACCCGTCAGTAGGGACTGTAGGAAGTACGAGAGCTAATTTGACTCGACCAGTTCAAGTGATCGTAGTCTACAGAATTCTCCCCAAATGACTGGAGAATCAAAGTTCCAGTGGAAGGATGAGTCTCGAACGACTACCTAATGTTCGTAGGCTCCAAAATCTACAACCACGAAGGATGACTCCAAATCTACCAATTTCAGCAAAATCAGCATTGGGAAGTGCAATCCCCATAGCTCAAGTCTGAAGCCTGAATGGGTGTAAGAGGTCGGATCCAACAAGCCCAAATATGGCCGGATCGCTGGCAGCTCCATCTACTCAACAAGCCATAAGAAAGGCCGCAGTAGAGGAACCCTCATTTCAGCAACCAGAGGACAAAGAGCTATCAAATTCTAGCTCTCCCGATCTGATGAACTCAAGTGATTCAGGTTAAAGTCTTCTCAAGTGGTTAAGGATCAAGATACTACCTACGTTCGGTAGTATCAACTGAATCCAGAACCTGCAAATCCTTCAACAAATCCGTAAAGCACAAAGCGAGGATCGAAGGAATTTTTCTTCAATAAGTCCATCAAAGCACAAAGCAAAGGACCGAAGAAAACTATCCCAAAGTTCACACAAAGCTCAAGGCTGAACTAAGTGGATTCTGTCATCAACAAGTCCGTTATGCACAAAGCTCAGGACCGATGACTTTTCGCCATCGACCTAATACAAACCTAAGAGTTTAGGTCACCGGCATCTACTCATTCAACAAGCCCGCCAAAGCTAGAAGCGTAGGGCTGAAGGTACAAAAACCACCTGACAAGTCAACAAAGACAAATCAGGTAATCCTCCATCAATGTCTGCAGCACAAAGCACAGGACAAAGGAAATCAGTATCTCAACCATCTATACATCCAAGAGATCTATGGAGAAAGAACGTTTTAGTGTGACATCCAAATAAATTTTTGGAGATCCACTAAACAAAAATCTTAGTGTGACATCCACGCAAAATTTTGGAGATCCACTAAAGGAAAGTTTTAGTGTGACACCCAAGCAAAATTTTGGAGATCCACTAAAAGAAAATCGTAGTGTGACATCCAAGCAAATTTTTGGAGATCCACTAAATGAAAATCGTAGTGTGACATCCAAAAAAAAATTTTGGAGATCCACTAAATGAAAATTCTTGTGTGACATATAGAATAAATATCTAGAGATCCACAGGGTTAATCAGCTTACAACAAACGTGATTCGCTCTAGACGCGAACCACATTTGTTGGGGGGCATTTGTTAACCTTCGTATAACACCCAAAAGAAGATGAAATCAACGACCAAAAAAATATACTTCGTATCCCGTCGGATCCACAAACTCCGCTGAAAATCTCCCGCGAATCCTGCCGAGGTTACGCTGAGTCGGCGCCGCTCACGTCGTTTCTCCGCGATTTCTGCCCAAATCCCGCAGCCTCGATCGCACCCCGTTCGCCTCTATAAAACTAAGCCGAACCCACACTACTTCCCCACTCGATCGCAGAACCTCCACAAGTCGTAAGCTTTCTCTCGTAGCTCCCCCACTCTCACGACCTCTCCTCGACCCGACGATCTCTCCCATCCCGAGCTCCCCTTTCTCACACGAACTCCACCCACCTTCCCTCCTTCGACGACGTCTGCCTCTGCCGACTCCCCACACAAACAGAGAGAGAGAGAGAAACAGAGAGAAAGAGAGAGGAAGATCTTCTTCCCTACCTCCTCTCCAAGCCGCAGGAGCTCCAAGCCGCACCTCCGACCCCATCCCGATCCCCACTGAAGCCGGCAACATACCCGATCTCTCTGGAGCCCGAGCAACTGGTCCCCTCTCACCCGTTTCCTTCAAGCCAAGCTCCCCATTGCCGTTCGACTCCGCCTCCCTCAACGACGTTCCCTTCCTGTTAGATCGTGGGTCACGACATTTTGATCGGAAGTAACAAGAGGAGCTCACTAGCTGCGAAGGTAACTTTCCCCTTTGCGTGCTTCTTCGGCCGAATCCCGTAAATCTGCCTGTTTAGAAGTAAGGGGGATAGAGGATCTAATTAAGTGTGCTCAAATCAAGCCTTTATCCTACTCAAATCCTATAAGTTCTCTATCCCGAGCTTATCAGTATAAAGCCAACTTAAATCATATACAGGTCATGCTCTTTTTAATTAAAATTAATTATTTTTAATTATAATTGATTATTGTTATTAATAAATAATTATATTTAATTAAAATTAATTATAATTAAATATTTGATTATATTTAATTATTATAAATAATGATTTATTTTAAATTAAAATAAATTATAATTAGTTCCTAATTATAATTATAGTTAATTATATTGTTAATAATTAACTATGATTATTTAAAACTAATTATAATTAATTATTTTAATTTAAATTAGTCATTATTTATTATAATTAATTGTGATTAGTTATTAATTATAATTAATTATTTTTAAATTATAATTACTTATTAATAAATATAATTAATTATTTAATAATAATTAATTATATTTTAAAAAAATGCTTCTCTCCCTCGATCGACGTGCCAACATCTACAAGCTCGCGAAGGTACGAAAACTCTAAACTCAGATCTCTCGCATCGTTGTTCGCAGCAGACCGAAAAAACTCCTATACACGCCTTTATTGCGCGTGGTGGGATGGGACGCCGGTCTGATGATTACGACGAAGCGAGCAATCGCCTAAACTCTACTTCGACGTTCGTGGCGCACCGGAAAACCGCCTATACATGTCTTTATTGCACATGGTGGGAAGGGACCCCGGTGCGGCACCTACGGCGGGGCGGGGTCACTCATAAGTACCCCCGAGCGGGGGGAAAGCAAACTGTGCATTTTTAAACAGGTACCGTCAAAGACCCCATACACGCCTTTATTGCGCGTGGTGGGAGGAACAAAAAAATCACGGCCGCGGTGTCCTCGAAAGAGGGCACCTACCATACACGCCTTTATTGCGCGTGGTGGGAAAGGCCCAGTTTTCTCGTAGTTTTCCCCTAAACGGGGGAGACGCCGGGAGGCTGCCGAAATTTCGGGTGAAATCGTACCTGGACTTGATGGAACTCAAAGAACAATGGTGGACTTGTGGACTTGATTCAATATACTTAAATAAACTTGAATCCAAATAAAAAAAAAATGTGCAAATGAGATTGAACTTGAGCTTGTGCATCCGGATTTGAACTAAACAAGACTACAAGAACTTGGACATACAAGATTGACTACAAAGAACAAAGCATTGAGACTCAAATTTGAACTCAAATGACACTGAACTTGATTGAACTCGGACTTGAACTCAACAAGACTACGAGGACTTAAATGTGAACTTAAACTCAGATTTGAACAGAATATTTTGAACCCAAAGTAATTTGAACATTCAATTGAACTCAAAGGACTGCAAGGGACATAGCACTTTGAACTCAAAATTGGATTTGGTTCGCACAACAAATATGATTCAAACATCTAAACTCAAGCAAGGATTTGAGTTAGACTTCAGAAGAATCCAAACACCAGGACTTGATTCGGATCAAGCATAGTGGACATGAACCCAAATCTGAACCGTAACTAGATAATCAAGTTTAAATGGATGTATAATTATCTTAACATCACTCATCAAATTTGATTATGCTAATGGAGATCAATGAATGGAGGAAGGACATTCGTCAACATCCCAAATATAAATAAATTATTTGCTCACTCATAAGCAACAATACAAGCTCAATGATATCACAAGGGCCATTGTCTTCATTCAACAACTCTTCAATGGCAGTCAGATACATCGCCTTCTTACAAATGGAGATGTATAACACACAAAAAAATGATGCTCCTTACAAGATTGCCTGTTGATTGAGATGGCAATACAAGAGACCAATAAAGAAAGATCTGCGCCCCTACAAGCAAGTGCAATCATCAAACCACCTGAGATTGGTGAAAAGGTGGATTTGATGCAGGAGCAATGGTTCTTCTACAAACACTCCTAGGAGCTCGTAGTAGATACGACAATCCCCACCAAGTCAATGCACTATAGAAATGAACAGTTGTAAGGTGTACAACTCTTACTCATATACAACAACCAAAAGATCTGCAACATATGATCTGTCTACGAAGACAGATGTATGTACCACATGCTACTGATGGGTAGATGCAGAAAGATTTCAGTAAGTGCAGTATCCTGAAGTCAATTTCAATATATGGAGTACATCTACCTGCCCACCTATAGCAGTAGCGGATATACTATACGAGATCAAATACCACAACAAAATACATGAAGAATACGACAAGTGCAATCTCTTACGACCTAAGGCAGGAGATTAGTTAGTGCACTGTGATCCGCCTACAAAAATCAACAAATAGTGCACGACAGTCTACCTGTACGAAGCAGCGAACAATTCTATCCAAAAGCTGCTACGCCACGCCACCGGATCTGCAACATCCGTACAAGCAGACAGAAGGCGTCCACAAACTACAACGCCACGCCACCGGATCTGCAACATCCGTACAAGCAGACAGAAGGCGTCCACAAACTACAACGCCACGCCACCGGATCTGCAACTTTCGTACAAGCAGACAGAAGGCGTCTACGAATACTTTCAAAGTACCCCCGCACAAGTGCACCGTAGTTTGTATACACATAGGTACACAAAGGGGTAATTGTAATCAAAACCCGCATGGGCCCCGGCGAGCGTGTTATTAGTACACACGTGACGTCTAGGGATGCTGCGCGGGTTGACAAGTGAATTCTAGTTCAAACTCGATCCTCCTATATGGGTCAATAGGAGTCGACAAGGTTCGAACTCTCAAACAAATATACGGTTACTATGACCGGTATATTTGTCTTAATACATTCATCTTAGGCCTTTAAGGCCTATAACAAAGAGAATTCACTGACGAGGGCATGAAGTCTACAAAATCCGATCATCTGTCGACAGCCCGACAGAGTTGACAAGGTTCAATCCATAAAAAGAAATGACTCTCAAACACCCCGATGATGGCCGTGTTGAATGTTTATCTCAACCGGAGGGGTTCACAAATATTTTTTTTAAATGTCTCCCAAATACCCAAATCCCTATCAAAATCCAAAATTCCACCCAAAATCCAAAAAAATCCAAAAACCCAAAAACTCCACAAAAATCTCAAAATCCCAAAATTCCAAAAATATTTAAAAATGAAATCAATCCATCAACACACTTAAAGTAAAGCCCATCCACCCTCCGCAACAGTTTGCCGGGGTGGACAAATTAAAATTTACTTCAGCTCACAAAGAGCGAAATGCCTAGTCGAAAATATCACTAGGATTCATTCTCAAACAATCTCCTGCCAGTAAGGACGTGGTACGTGTCCTCTAACCGGCAGTTTCGCCGTCAAATGGCACTGCAGGTAAACGGTTATGACACGGGGCCCTCTGAACCGAGTGGTTTTGCCGCCAAATGGCACCACGAAATATCGGTTATGGCCATCGCCGTTACGCTCCTTATTGACATCAAATCCTTGAGATATGAATCAATAGGATATGATCGATAGGGCACAAAGCCCTCTGTTAGCTAAGGTGGATTCAAATTTGTCCCCTTAGACAAATATCCAACCCGGTCTACAAGGTCCCCTTGGACGAAGCAACCCATGGCTGCCGACAAGGATCCTTCTGTCAGGTTGGGTCGACTACCTCCTCTGACTAAGTAGACCAGGGACCACGATGGCCCGGGACGACGGAACCATGGGATCTTGATCGGGTCTATCATCCATTCCCCCACCATCCGCTTTAAGTGCACGATGGCGAAATTTCTATTTTTAAATATCAAATTTCAACTCTTCAAATCTCCCAAATTCCAAATCCATTTCCAATTCTCAAATTTCCAAACTCATTGCTGCTACTATATGCCAGATAACACGTATATTCTACGTATCTGATTGACGACTAGCCTTAATCGAAAGTTCTCTCTCGTGATCAGGAGGGGTAATTAACTATAGGGGCTTGCGCCTATAGGAAACCAGAACTCAGATCATAAAGTCCTCGCAAAATGAGGGCGAAATCTCTGGGTAGTGTCTTATCTACAAACCCATCTGCCTTCCAAAATTTACCCCGGAACTTATTCCGTTAAAACTCCCTCGCCGAATAAGAAATCGCGCGAGCGGAGGCCGGGGCCGAATTTTCGGAGCCCACACTCCCCCACCTTTATTTCCTAAGCAATAATCTGAGATTTATCTCAGGTTTTGGAAAGAAAGTTTGAGGTTGTTTATCTTGGCCGAAAGCTTCCCAGATTCCTTTAAAGAGATTCTCAGCTTTTGTGGAAAGACTTGGAATTTTGGAGGAGATCCTCTCCCTTGCAAAGCCGTCCATGTTGTTTCACATCAGGGGTACTTTTCTATCACGCAAGAAGCCCAATGAATCATCCAACTTGAATTCTACTAATAATATCCTCTATGGAGTAGAATGATATTCCAGTAAATGCAAATTTTAGTAAAATCTGCAACACAAAATAAAAAGCTGGCACCAACAAGACGAACAAAAATTTTACAATGCTCATCTTATCGCAGCAATTTTTTCCTATCCTACCAGTAAAGGTAGCCATCAAAAGGCAAGCACTGTTTATAGCAAAACTCTTCTTTTATAGCCCTCTTCTTTGTCTTTATATATTTTTTTAATTAAGAGAGGGAAGATGCAAAATTCAAAATTTAGATTTTTTTTGAGTGGAAACAGAGTTATCTACCCGCTGCCACTCCAAAAGGAGTGCTTGGCGGCGTAACTAATCCATCGGCAAAACCTAGCGAGGCCACCCACCAGCATTGGACCCACACTTGCTTTGCCCCACTTAAGAGGCGAGGCCGTAGTATAGGAGATTCAAACCCGAGATGAGGAGTTCCCAACCGTGCTCACCCACCAACCACTCTAAACCTCGGTGGGTAAACTCAGATCTTGAAACTTTAAAGAATCATCAATTATGACAGCTCCACTCAATTTACCACTCAAATATTAAAGCACACCTGTCATGATCTTAGTTTCCCAATAACAAATTTGGTCCTCAGACGAGGAATAATCAGTTCTAGCAAATATATCATCCTGAAATCAGTTTCAGCAACACAAGCTTTTTGCGGCCCACTACTAAAATACACAGGAATTATTTACATTAGGCTGGAACTTAAGCACAAAGTTTCTATGCACATTCATGGACAATTTAACTAATTTGAAGACAAAAAATTGACATAAACAAGTCATATTTTGAAAGACCAGATCTGCTCTTCTTATAAATAACAGAAGAAAATTAAATACCCAATGCCTTCAGCAAATTCAGGAAGGAGATGGCTCTGCACCATCATGGAGAGCGCAGCACACAACAGCCTTATGGTGACCTTGATAGGTTTTTATGGCCTCTCCCATTGACATTGACCATAGTTTGGCAGTGTTATCAGAGGATGCTATATGCCAGAAATGCACAAAAAAATGTTCCATATATTTATGAGTATAGTTTCTCATATAAGAAGACTAAAATTATGCATATTCATAATGTAGTAATATCATACCAGTTATTAAGTATGCACCATCAACAGAAAATACACAATCCCAGACCCATCGCTGATGTCCTGAAGATTGTAAGTCTTGATGTGAGCTTGTTAAAAAGAAAATGGGCTCTAGTAATCCTTAAGATGCCCAAGGGTTCTGGTGAAAAATAGGGGTGTCAATAAGTGACACGACCTACAAATCTAACCCGAACTTGACCCAAAAAATCCGGGTTCTGGTCCTATTTTGCACCTGTCTATAATTCGAGTCAGGTTCAAATCAAACCGATAACTTGGGATCAACCCGTGCCTAACCCCTTATCAGGTTGTCTCTTTGCTCCCGCACCTGCGCGCTTGCCCGCTCGGCTGCACGCATGCACTTGCAGCACTGTCGTGCAGCTCGTGCTCGCACAGTCGAGGGTCAGATCGGGTCAACCCGGTAATCCAGTGGGTCAGGTTTGGGTCTGAATTTATGACCCCTTTACCAAACCGGGTCAAATTCGAGTAAGCTAAATTGGACCGGGTCAATTCAAGATTCAACCCGAATCCGATACGAATACCCATTTTGACACCCCTAGTGAAAAAAGAATGCTAAGGTGCCTGACACAGGAATTATTCGACACAGAGACCTTGAGACCAGCTTAGCATTCCTTTTGGTAAAACATTTAGATGAGATTTTCTTACCCATCAATACTCTTTCCAAGGTAAATCCATCAACATTCCATATCTTGACTGTGTGATCAGAAGATGCTGTGGCAAGATACCTACGAATAGTTCCCAAAAATCATAAATAAATTGACAAAACATATGAAGGATGCAAGGCTTTTTCGATTGGAGTTGTCAATTAATTGATTGGCCATACACAGAAAAAAGCACAAGTTTCATTTTTATGCCCAAATGAGATGAAGAAATAGCACAGAAAATTCATACTACCGGTTAGGATCACAGAATTCGGGTGAAAGCAGGCACTTTAAAATGTAGCCATCATGTGCTTGCAACTTGTGTAGGGGCTCAAAGTATGTCATTGTCTACAAAAGATCAAATCACAGAATATAACTACGATATTTTGTGCCTTTCTTCCAAATGCAAATTCAAATTGTTCCTTACCTGTGTCCCCTTCAGTAGCCGCCAGACATAGCATGTTCCACGATTATTGGCAGCAACAACCATGCTGCCATCCCACATCACTGTAAGAGACCTCACAGCAGTATCCACCTCTGGTACCTATAACTCAATAAATTTCAACTTTCTCTCATTTTATTCTTTTTATCATTGGAAACAAATAAATGTAGCATGATATCAGCACATATGACAAAAGGCGAGTGATTACTAGTTCACAGCTGCAAGAATTTGCGGTCAAATCCCACACACGTATATTTCCATTTTGATCCCCAGATATTAGTTCAGTCTGCAGCCAAAAATGCATTTAAAATTTTCTTAGAAGCATTCTTCATTCAGCAACCAAACGAATTCTGGTAACGATTAAAACTACTGTTGAGATTGTATTACATATCACATTAATATCCAAGAATATACATCATATAAAGAGAGAGTGAACACAGCAAAATTCAAAATTTTGCAGTGATAGAGCAGTGCAAGCAATTCCTTGGGATGGTGGGACTAAGTATCATTAGAAGTAATTTTCAGATCTTAATGAAAGAAATTATATCCCAGAAATTGAATCAAAAGTGTAGTCATCTTAAGTTACGATCTTAATGCTCAGATCAGTAGCAGATCAAATGGTGGGATGAAGTTTCACGGTCCAACCTGATTTGGATGTAGAACCACTGTGTTAACAGCTGCCCGGCTCTCATATTCACGCTGACAGGTTGCTGCCCTGAAAAAAGGGCACAAAGATTAAAAAGTGAAGGGAAACATCTCGCATTCAAGTAACGGTACACCGCTAATGAATAATCACTCAGTCAATCCCCACAAGCAAAGAGATATTAGCATCCACCAAAATTTCATTTAAAGATCTATGGAAAACAAAAAAAAAAAGAACTGGTACACCGCTCCAAAAATGTAAATTTACTAGTACCATCCTAATTTGTAATATTACCAGAATAACACCTTAATCTATACATGCCATAAAAAAAAAATTAACAAAAATAATAACAAAAAAATAAAAAATAAAAAATAAAAAATAAAAAAAACTCTAGGATGCAGGAGCATGGCATTCTGATGCGGAGCATCCTTAGATTAACGTGGGATGATGGCTCATTTTAAACTGCACATGTTCGGTTGTTTCGACTTATGCTCCACTACCCTGCTACGTTTACCCTTTTATCTGCCTTTTCCGTTTTAGTTACATGCTGCTCAAGTATAGTGTTTTTCATTAAGTCTAATATTAGTATAGGTGTTATTACAGCAGAATATATGTGTTAAAAAAGGAGAAAGGAGTTTAGTCTTGAATACAGAATTACAGAAGTTCATCTTCTTCACTGTTTTATCGTTTTTACTGTTTGCTAAGCTTCATCTGTGCAGGATCCTTTACATCACATTCTCTCTGATATCATATGTTGAACGAACATCATATTTTAATTTTAGTTAGTGTCAATGTTTACATAATTTGTGTCCTGAGTTATCACAGTCCTTTGTTAGTTTCATTATGGTACTTTTAGAAATCAGGTAAGAAGATCCTCTCCTATAAAAAGGCTTCCTTAAGGAATATTACTTATTAGGGGATTTCCGATTTCCACACATGCCGTAAAATCTTCTATATTTACATATTCAACACATAACTCCTACATCAACAAAACTACCATCGATCAATCATTAAATATTGAGTGCAGTATTACCTCATCTTAATTAGTATTGTTTAAGGGTGTAAGTGAGCCAAGCTGGCTGAGCTCCATGAATTCAAGCTCAAGCATATACTCGAGCTTGAGCCTGCCTCAGTTCAAAAGCTCATTGAGCCGCTCGATTATAAAATAATTTAATAATTAATTTAAATTAGCATTATATAATTTTAAATAAATTCTAAATTAAAAAAAATTCTAAAAAAAACAAAAAAAATTAATTTAAAATAAAGAATTGAGCTCAATAATCGAGTCATGCTCGAGATTTCTAAACGAGCTAGAGAAATCGAGCCAATCTCGAGCCTATAAATTTTTTAACGAGTCGAGCTCGAGCTCAATAAGAGCTAAACAAGCTTATAGCTCGATTAGGCAGATACTCGACTCAACTCGTTTACACCCCTAATATTGTTTACCAAATTTAAGGTGCTAATACATGTACATTTAATATACTTGATTGCATCATAAAAGAATTGATTAAAATATATATATATATATATATATATATATATTATATATATATATATATATATATATATATATATATATATATATATATATATATATATAATATATATATATTTTATGATAAAGATAACGATATTTTGATTGTCTGTGCATCTAATATACTATTTGCATGGCGTTATGGTAACAAGCTCCCCTTATATGCCGCTTGACCTGTAATGAAATTTCTTTGGAAAGAGAAAAGAATCATCATAATTGAGGAAATGGACGATTCAAGACTGTTACGTAATAAGGTAAGAACATAGACAAATTCTTGTCGCTTTGAGAGCTTGAAAATGTCAATATTTAAGAATAAAGGAACATCCCAAAGTGATATTATTGCATCGACAATGCACAACATTAAACTTACATAATCTTCAAACTAACCACAATCTTCAATCAACAAGAAAGAAAAATACCCTCGACCATAAGAGATAATTGCTATCATTAAATTTTGTACTGTCATCACTGGCGAAAGATGCAAATTGGAATGATCAAGGCAAAAGATAAAGGCCAAGGGATTTTGGTCAAATTAGATACAGTAAAGGTGAATATAATAAGATATTGATTAAAGACGATAAAAAAAATGAAAATACTACTTTGGGAGATTACTAAATGAGGGGTTTGAGGAAGAGTTTATTTTGGGAGAGCATGACAAATAATATATTGAAGTATATAATAGATTGATCATATATATATATATATATAAAGACAAAAGACTTTAGGTTCATATTTAAGGTATCTCTATTAAGATTTGGATAGTTATGAAGATACTGCAGTGATTTGACTAAAAGATCTTTTCAATAAAATTTTAAAATTAAGTAGATGTAAAATGATTGAAAAATAAGTATTTTAGAACAAAAGCAATGTTCAAAATTATGTAAATTATATAGAAGTCAAATTTATTAGTAGTACAAGAACCATATGTGAGAGAGTAATGAAACATAGACTTATAAAGTTACATAAATTAAGAAAAATCAAATTGATTTCATGCCATGAAGATCTAGCAGGAGCCAAGGAAAGAAATTTTTTTGTTGGGATAATTAATAGAGAAGAGATATAGAGAATAAAGAAATACTCTTCACATGATTTTTATTGGTCTAGATAAGGTATGTAATCGAGTACCACTATAATTGATTTAAAGTGCTTTAAGATTGAAACTTGTATGTCAAAGATATGCTAATGTTTTAAAAATATGAATGATGGAGCACTAACTAGTAGTGGAAGTGATTGTGGGGCAACCCAACAACAATAATAACAACAACAACAAGATTTTATCCTACTAAGTGGGGTCAGTTACATGAATCCCTTTTCTTTATTTTGTCCTATTAAAAGCCAAATTCTCATTCAAATCTAATAAAAAAAAGTTAATTTTAATGTTTTCAAACCAAATCTTTATAGATCGACCTCTACCTTTCTTAACATAGGCCGGATCTAATATATCTACTCTCCTAACTTATGTGACCAAACCATCTAAGGAAACTCTCTATAATCTTATCTTCCACTGGAGCTACTCCAACCTTTTCACATATATTCTCATTTCGCATTATCTCTAAGTGTAAAACCACTCATCCACCTAAGCATCATCTTCATCACTACAACACTTAACTTAATTTTATGCTCATCTTTTAATGGCCAACATTCTAGACCATAAAACTGATGAGGACATCAACAGAAGATTTCGACGCGTCTACCATCGAAGGAATCGTAGATCAACGGCCACGATTCAGAGTATATATTTATGATGCATTTATGTATTTCTTTTATTTATATTTCAACTTTTATCATTGTACCCCTGTGAGGAATTTCTTTTATGTTGTAACCCAAAGGGCATTTTAGTCTTTTTATTTTCTCTTATTTCGAGACATATATATAGAGGTCTTCACTATTGTATGAGATTAATGATCGATTAATGAAAGTTTCAGCTTTTATTTTTCATCTCTTTGTGAGCTCTTGAGAGAAGAGAACCCTAGGGGAGGGCCAAGCAATACCCATCAGCCGCTGGTAGAGATCGGACTCGCGGTTCGTATCCTTTTATTTTTTTTATTCCGCCTTCCTCTTCCCTACAACCGCCGGCCACCTTGCTTTCAACCCCTACCGTCGGCCACCTCATCCCTTTCCACCTCAAGCTGCCGACCCCTCCTCCCATACCCCCAACCGACGGCTCCCTAGCCTCACCATCACCCGTCCCTCCACCGACCCTAAGCTGGCTCCTCCTCAAGTCGTCGGCCTACCAATCCCAAGCCCAAACTGCCGGCCTACCCATCCCCACCCCTCTTGATTCCCCTTCAATTACACCATTACTATTTTCCTAATCTAGCCCATATATTATTTGAAAAGTTTCCTAATTTAAATTCAAATGAATTTAAATTTTAAATTCTTTCCTAAATAGCCTACACCAATTTTAGGAAGCCCCTTAATCACCTTAAATATGATATTAATTCAGATTTGATTCTCCAATCAACAATTAATATAAAGGACCACATACATTAAGGGAGATTTGAATTTCAAATGCTTCCCTCCTTTCCACCCTTGAAAATCTGAACTAAAATTTCAGATTTCAAAATTGCTTCATTTCTTTTCTCTAACCCTAAAGCTGAACTTTGAGGGAACTCCCTAAGTTGTGGCCGAACCCCCCAAGCTCCTCTTCCCCCCATCTCCTCTCTTCTCCCTTGCTTCACCTACATCCCAAGGAAGAAGATACATCAACCCTTAGCCTACTTCCCCCATGAATGGCTGTCCTGAGCACGATCATGGATTTGTGTATGATCTTCAAGGAAGAGTAGATATCCTCCGGTCTCTCTTCTTCAACCTCGACTTGGAGATCGACGACTACGTCGACCGAATCATTTTCATGTTGATGTCTACCATCGAGGAACACCAAATCTCCAAACAATGACGAATCATCAGACATCCACCAACTTCTTCCCCTCCAGCTAACTTTTCGTTGAGCAAAACTGTAGGCGTTCTCTTTCTTTTGATAGCATCTCAAGGTTTGTTGAAATTATTCTCCCGCTGGCCCCACTATCAAGAGTGAAAGTGAGGGCAACTTGAGGTGAACTTTTTATTTGTTAAATGGTGAATTTTGTTATTTTTGCATCTAGTGTTACTACAATTTTTGTTCATATTTTAAAATTGTCTTGTTAATATTTTTGTAATCGCATGCCAAAGCACAACTGCAACTAAGAAATCCTACACTCTTATCTTGGTGAAACATTGAGTTTAAAATTATCAAAACTTGACAACTTGTTATTAATTTATAAGCAATTCCTGTTTCTATATATGTTTCACATCAAAAAACATTCCAGGTCTCACCACCATCTTATAAAATCTTCCCTTAAGTTTGAGGGGTACTTTTTTATCACACAATAGGCCTGATGCGTTCCTCCACTTCAACCATCCAACTTGAATTCTACTAATAATATCCCCATCTATTTTATCATCGTTTTGAATAATAGACCTGAGATATCTAAAATAGGTACTCTTTTCAATGACTTGATCACCCAATGTCACAAACCCACAACTAGATTTATTACTAAAAAGTTAGAGTCCACGTATTCGATTTTAGATATACTCAAATGAAAACCTTTAAACTCTAAGGTTGACCTCCATAATTCAAGTTTTTTATCAACTCCCTCTCTAGTCTGATCAACAAAAAAAATATAACCAACAAAAAGCATATACCAAGGTACATCCTCTTGCACATGCCTAATAAGAATATTGTGGGGAGACCCAAAAGTTTATAATTAACATAGTTTATATAAATGATCAATATGGAGTTCATATCTTTTTAATAATGGATACGGTTATATAAATTATTCAACGGAAGGTGCATTTGGGCTTTTTTTTTTTCAGATGAAATAATTCCAATTAGTGAGACATCCAAAAAATAAGTGAAAAATTATAATAATTGAGGAAAAATTTAGAAGATTGCACACTTACAATTAATAAAATAAATATTGACTATATGTTATTTATAATTGTATTTGGTAAAATGTTAAACATTAACATTAATATGAAAAGAAGAAAAGAAGATACCTTGTTATGACTGGTTTAAGTGCATTAGATCTTCATACAAATAATAGAAACATAAATGAGAATAAGATTTCTAGAATTAAGGCTAAATAATTAAAATGGAGAAGTGCCTCGAAAGTTTTATGTTATAAGAGGATATGAAGGCTTAAATGTAAAATTTATTAAACTCCAATTAGGTTAGCAATGGCATATAAATTTTAATGTTGGCTGTAAGAAATTTATTGATATCTATACTAAAGTTGAACGTGCAAAAATAAGAAGATTAAAATAGATGTAAAGCAACACTAGGAAGCAAATTAAAAAAATAATTATAATAGAGGAAATATTAGAGTGACATCCTTCAAAGGTAAGATGAAGGCAATTAAACTTAGATAGATTGGATATGTATAACGAATGATTAAAAATATGCTAGTTTGATAAGTTGATAAAATTAGTGTAGATTTATGAAGGAAAATAGATAGACTTAAGGAAACATACATAAGAGTTGTTGATGAGGACATTGAAACATGATATCGACAAGTCTATCAGAGTAGGAATCGTAGATCGATGGCTACGATTCACATTCTTTATTTTTGATGCATTTATGTATTGTAGTTTATTTATTTGCTAATTACGATTGTACCATTTCTTTTGAGTTTGCTTGAGTTGTAGCCCAAAGGGCATTTGAGTCATTGTTATTTTATTTTCTAGGCCTATATATTGTGGCCTCTTCTATTGTAATAGAATGATGATTATGAAATAAAATTTCAGATTTTCTTGTTTGATCTCTTTTGTGAGTTCTTGAGAGGAGAAACCCTAGGAGAGGGCCTTGCAACACCCATTAGTTGCCGGTGGATTCCGGGACTTGCGGTTCGTTTCTTTGTTATTCTCTTCCTCCCTTAGCTCCCCACGCCGGCCAACCCAACCTCTACCCGAAGGCCACCCCAAACCTCACCTTCCTCACTTCCACCAAGCAACCTCATCCCCACCGTTCACCCTCCCTACCTCCAAGCTAGCCGCCGGCTTCTTCCCATTCATGTCTCCCTCTTATTGATGATTTCTATCATCATAATAACCTTCTTAATTTAGCCAAGATAATTTGGGGAAGAATCCTTTTAAATTTGAAATTCAATTTTGAATTTCGAATACTTTCCTAAATTGTCAAATCTAAATTAGAAAAGTCCCTAGATCTAAGCCCAAATGAATTCTAATTGGGATTGGATTTCTTTATTTCTTTCCAAAGTGAGATATTGAAATTATGAGCATTAACTTTTCCCTCCCAATCCCATAATTTCCCCAAGCATGTCGGTGGCCACACCTTAGTTACATTCTCTCTCTTCCCACGTGAAATCCCTCCAAGCTTTGAATTTGAAATTCAAATTCAAAATCTCTAGTTTCCTTCTTTCAATTAATTCCAACTCTGAAATCAAATTCAGATTTATTACTCTTTCCTCCTATTCAAACCCTAATTCCTAACTTGGCCAAGTAATCCCCTCTCCTCCCTTGGCCGACTTCCCCCTTCTCCCCTTTCTCTTGGAATTGCTCTTCTCATGAATTGAATCTCTACAAGGAGAAAGAAGACAACACCCCCCAAGTCTTTCACTAGTCCATGGCCGATCCCGACGTTGATCTTGGGTTCGTATATAATAACCAAGGAAGAACGGACACTCCTCGATCTACCTTCTTCGATTTGAACTTGAACGTCGACGACTCCGTGGAAGGTTACAATGACCGCATCACCTTCACATTAACACCGAAAATTGAGGAACACCTCCCAATCGGATCATGGTCGGTTGTGAGACATCCACCAATCCATCCGTCGTCGGCAACCTTTCCATCAACAAAGATCATAGGCTTCTTCTTCCTAGTGGTGATCTCTTTTCTAGTGTGGAGTATCTTCTTCCGCTAACCCCACGAGTGAATTAGTGAGAAGGTCATCAATGTGAAACCTCTCATTATTAAATTGTGAATTTTTGTTATGTGCTCATAAAATTTACTCTTGTCTTTGAAGTTTGATCAAATTATCTTGGTTAATCTAATGTGTGCTTCTTTGCCTAAGCAAGTTGAAAACTACGAATTTCTAAAATCTTTTTTTTTGTTGTGAACGATAATTTTATATTTGAAAGCTTTCAACAATTGTTCTTCTTAATTTCTCGTCAACTCCTGGTAGTATCACATTAGTTGTTCATAATGATATGGAAAGAATAAGTTTACCATCTCATACAACATTTAGTAAAAATGAATGGAAAATGAAGATTCAAATTGCCTATCCCAAAAAAGTTAGTATAGGGCTGTTGATGATGTTGATGGTAATGATGGTGGAAAATTGTTTTTACCTAATAAAATAGGAGTGAGAAACGTGACATCATTTGTGTGTGTGTGTGTGTGTGTGTGTGTGAGAGAGAGAGAGAGAGAGAGAGAGAGAGAGAGAGAGAGAGGAGTTTGAGAGAAAACTTAGATTATATATACCATGGGAGGCGTAGAGTTATAATGCCCTAGGATTGTAGGCAACTTGAAGCACAAAGTTGTGATGAAGTATGCGAGCTAGAGTAGGGAGTGAGCATGCAAATGAGATTGAAAGTAAGAGTGTTAATGCAAGAGAAGAGTTGTAAGCATAGATTAGAGGCAACAGGTGGTGTGTGAGTGTGGGTGCGGATGCAATGAGAGCGTGGCTATAAGCTTGATGAGTGTGGTCATGAACACAGGCGAGGGATTGTAGGCACATGAGTGGGAAAATGGTGTAGCTAAGGCAAGGAGCTTCAACCACAGGAGTGGAGATTCCTGGAGAGCATTTGTGTGTGTGCTTCTTGTGCGATCAGCCTTTTTTTTATACCATGTTAGAGAAAAAAATTCATAATGTATTATTGATTGAATTTAGGAGCCCATGTATATGCATATAGGATAATACAAATAGAAAACAACTAAGGTGGAGAATATCCATAATTATAAGTGTACGAAAGCATATAACACTTCCTGATGTCATACGCCAACAAAAAACAAGGCCTTTCCCGTTATTGCTCAAACTTCTTAATACCTTAAATCCCAAATTTTAACTGTGCCATCTTCAGAGCCTGAATACATCCAGTTTCCGTCACATTGAAATCCAACTGCCATGACATTATTAGTATGTGAATCATAGCTCAGAACCTGGTGACATAACCCAAAGAAGCAAAACGGAACAAATATTAGGATCTATAGTGAAATAAAACAAAAAGAAAAATCGGTAATAGCAGATGAACATACAGGCTGAGGACTGCTTGAGTTGACATCAAAAAGGCGAATGTGGGGATTTCCAGCAGCAGCCAAAAATCGCTTATCAGGTGTAATCTCAAGCCGATTGACTTGCTGCAGGGATCATATTGATTATTCAGTTAAATAGGCAGGTTAATTGAAATAAATAACAGCATTTGTTCGAATACCAAACAAAACAAATGCTGATAAAAGTAACCACTTTGATGCTTTTTAAGTAAAAAATATGAAAGGAAAAATGGTAACACAAATCCAGGACATTTACTTCAATATAACATAAACTAAGATGCAAGATGTTTGCTCCTAGACTTCAAAAAATTAAAATGCAGGATGTTTGCTCCTATCATTAGTACTTGCAATTATACAGATAAAGGAGCCATTGTCATCATAAAAAAAATTATCCAACCCCATTTGGTGGTATAACGGCTTGAAGTTGTTGTTTTAATCATCATAAAGAAAATTGCAGTTGTGATTAATGTTAGATAATTTAAGCCCTTAATTTGAGCTTTTTCAGTCCAAATTTCACAAACAGTCCCATGATATTTAGAAGATACTCCTGCTATCAATAATTATTAATTTGATAACAAAATATGCATTAATAAGTCAGGTATTAACGTACCATTCAGGACCAGAACTAACAAACATATGCAACACAAGATAGCAATAAGTAATTCTTGATCTTCATAAATTCTGAGTTTGAAAGAAAACCTTTATGACATTATTTTCATGACACGCCTTCAAATTTTACCTTCATAAATGAAATTTAAGTTCTATTTTTGATATCATAGATGTTAGGCTATTTGATAAATACAATGACTATAGCAAAAATGAATATAAAAAATCATCGTTGTTCTTTTTAGATAATGTTAAGTGGTTTAAATAATATAGCATGATAGCATTATCATTTATATAACACTGGTATCTAGATAACAATGTTGCCTACATAACATTGAACCAAACAACACCTAAGAGATTCATGGACGCCACTCTATGGAACAAAATAAAAGATAAAATATAACTATCACGAGTAACAAATTGGGAACAATAAAGTAATTGTTAATTGATCTTTTAGTGAGAAATATACATTCTTCCGGACAGAAGTAAAAAACGAACATGTGATAATTAAAAAAAAAAATGCGCCATAAGTTCAAAAACAACAGCCATTTTTCCCAAAGACAACCAAAAAAGAATCAGATATCAATTAACGATTTCAAACTCACAGAATCTGGGTATTGAAGCGTACGGTGGCATTTCCCATTCTTGGCCTCCCAGAACCTGATGGTATGATCGTATCCAGCTGTAGCAAGAATCACAGAGGGCTGGCTCATCTTCGGCTCCTTGAAGCAAATGCTAAAGACGACGAAGAAGAAAAGAATAAAGATAAATGCCCATAAATCAATCTCATTTTCAATTTAGAACGGACAAGAACTAGATCCCTTTTACCTTCAAAGGTACAAGCAATCACAGCCGAACCTCATTAGCCCCAAAGCACTGGAGTATGCGATTCAATTAGTAAGAAACGAAGAATGGAACAAATAAAATATTTAATTTTTCATTTTTTTGAAAGAAAAAAACAACGCAAAGCTGCCTGAAGAAAAAGACAGGCATCGCAAAAGCCATAACGAAAAAGCAGGAAAAAAAAATTGTTTCGATCAGCAGGTGACTCAAAGATTCGGCCATCTACCTCAGTTCTCAGACGTCGCCGGAATTCGGCCGCCGATTGCCGGACGTAATTGGTAATACTCCATCTCCGGTCAGGCCGCTGCAGTCCTATAGGGCAATCAGTACAAGGTTACGACGGGCTTAAGGTTTTGGCGCAAACGAAGGGATGTGATCCAAAAGGGGTAAGAGGAACCAACATATAATAAACTAACAAATGAATATATTAGGAAAAAAAAAGAGTCAATATAAAATTTTTGAATTTATTTAAATTAGATATAATATATAGTAAATTAATATTATATTTTTTATTAAATAAATTTTAAAATTTTGAGACATCTAATAAATTTTTATCAGGAACAAATATTTTTATATTAAAATTAATTTAATTGCTTAATTTATAAAATATGTTTTAAATGAAAATTATTAGATTCAATAATTTAATTCAACTTAAAAATTGATATTAATTTAAAACTCTAAAATAATTTAAATTTTCTTAAGAATAGTAATATTATTTTTCATACTATGATACATCCATGATTCAAAAATAATAGTTATAGTGTTGCCTATAGATCTTCAAAAAGGCCATACCAAAGAGGGTGATTAAAGAAAAATAATGAATAATAAGGTATTTTTTTTTTTTTGCAGTGCGGAAAGAGAATTAGGTTTCGTTTGGATAACTTTCTTACTACTTCTTAAAGTAGCTTTCTAATAGAAAAAATTATTTTTTCTACTAAAAAGCTATTTTATGAAGCAATAAGAAAGTCATCCCAAACAAAGTCTTAGAATTTGACACAAATTACGAGTATTTAAAGACGCAACAAGTCACGAGTTTAATTTTTTTTCAAAATTTAAAATGATTTGATAGAAATTGATAGGTTTATTGATGTAACATTAAAATGGCTCATTCAAATTAGTTTGATTCAACTCTAAATAAAATTATATACAAAATTGATAGAGTTGGTTGAGTTCAAACTCTTGCTTCATTTGAGACAACCTTCGTACTGCTTTTTAAAACAAATCATAGTACAAAATTTCAAATTCAATAAACTTTTATACTAGAAAATTATTTAAAAAAACAAGAATAAAACCGTCCCAAACAAAACCTCAGTATCTTCCCATTAGAATAAGCAAATCATTTATTTTCTAACCACGCAAATGTTAGTTTTAGCCAAAACCAAATCAATAATAAGTTAATAACCAAATCAACATGATTATCAGATAGTAGGAAATTTATTTATGAATCTCGTCTAATTTGACCCCAAATTAGCTCTCCAATACACTAAATTCTAAAAAGGTAATACATCTAATAAATTCTATCTGAAAAATATGTACAAATATATATTAGATAAGAATGTCCTTGCAAGTACCTTAGTACACCCCATGTACAAAGCAATCCATGTGTATGAGAGTCGGTTTGATATGACTATAATATTTTATAAAGTTGATTGTAAAATTACAATGAAGAAAATATTTTAATTATTGTGATTGCAAAAATCTGAGCTACTTATCACCACATGCTGCCGGGTGCGGCTACCTCCGATGCAGCCCACCACAAATTACCGCGGCTTGCAATCGACCACCCTCCGCCGTTGACCAGCATGGGCACCCCCGCCAACAGCCACCGCCGCCAATCTTTGGACTTTACACTGAATTCATTTTACTTTCAAGGCTTAAAAAAACATAATTTCATGCATTCTTTTTATACTTAACAAACAACTTCCATTAAAATGACCCCTTCAATTGTCAATTTATATATGTACAGAAGAAGCATATCATCCTGCTTCTATAAATAAATACATATGTTGAAAGAACAAGTGAGGCCAGTGCTGAATGGGAAAATATACAGGTTCATAAGAACGGGAGCTGTATGTCTAATGAAATAGAAGAGACTGCACAAGTTTTGCATGCAACAAAGTTCAAAACCTGCACCAAAAAAAAAAAAAATACCACAGTTGTACAAGTACTGAAATTATCCCATGAAGAGTCATGATATAAATAAATTTGGCGATGGAAAATAAATAAAAAATAAAAATAAAAAGGATGACTTTCTCCTCATCATAGTTTTCATTTTAGATTTATGAATTTATAAAGTTCTCAAAATAAACATCAAAGTGTTGATTGTCATTCAAGTCATGAAAATTACTTATGAAATGAATTTCATCATCTCTTATATTAATTTAAACATCAATCGAGCATAGAAGAAAAATGGACAATTTAATGACATTTAGATGCCCTCATAAAAATTTGGTTTTTTTTTCCTTATATTTCACCGGTCAAAATGATCAAATACACTATAAATATCATCAACAAACTAGGAATCAACAAAACATTTTACTACATTGAATTGATGATAAAGGGATGTAGAGAATCCTGGTGAGTGAATGCCGCTACTCTTCTAAAGAAAATGGACAGGACCTTCTGGTTGAAAGTTATAACATCAAAATTTAAGTGGGTGGAGAACCATGGTTTTCTACATAGGAGTGCTCATCTTTCTCTCTTTCTCTATTATAAATTACAGCGGTGATCGTCTATCTAGGCCTATGTTGCACCGATACACCTATTTATGGAGGTATGTAGTATCGGATGCAGATACACGCCCGATACAGCTGAGACAAGTGTCGGACACGACAAATACGTATCTGATTAAAAATTATTAAAATTAAAAAGGACACGCATATCGGATACGCATGTCCTCATTAAAAAAAAACGCGTGAACATGCATGTCCCGTATTTTGTTTCCCGTATATCATTGCCACGTGGGTTAGGGCATTTTTATTTTCAGTTTACGGGAGAAGTGGGTTAGGGCATTACTGTGGCAGTGAAGCCAACGGCGTGTTACACGAGCATGAACCTAACAGGCGCGTGTTACGTGAGCGTGGTTGTGGTCGCCTGCTTCGTCCTTGACATCTCACGAAGGAGGAACACACGAGCAACGAGACTACAATATGAGCCCATTTCTTCGTCTTCATGTGAAGGTTGGTTTACTTCGTCTTCTTTGTCTTCTTCGTCTTCGTTTCTTCTTCAAGGGTTTATTGATGCAGGACTAATTAAAATGATATGCTTGTGACTTTATTTTAGACTTTGCACAACTCGTCGATTAGAATAAATCCCGAATAAAATTATTAGCAAGTATCCACGGCGAATAAAACAATTAAGGAGTTAATCCTGCATAGGTTAAATTACATGCGCCAAATTTTGAACGTTCAAGGTAATCAAGAAAATAAAAACAATACAAAATAGTATGCTTCAAGTTAATCCCTCATTTAACAATAAGACGTAGGATGTATAGAAGTTTACACTCAATTCCTACAAGTGACTAGGTTTGGCAAGAGCAATTTAAGGCGCTTCCGTGATTACAATCATCCAATGAGAATTTAGATTTGGAAGAAATAAAATGCAGGCGAAAAGGAGAACCTTTGCTTAAGGAGACGTGGAGATTTTCCTCTTGACGTCAGCCACCTCAATCCTTGTTGTAGAGAAAGAAGTTTCTCCAATGAAGGAATAAGGATCTTCTTCCAACTGCTGATACCAAAATCTGAAATTTTGGTTCAGGTTTTTACTCAAAAGCTGAGGGCAATCTCTGAATATTTGGTTTAATTGGAAATGCTTGGGAGAGAAGAAATCAAAGCATCCAAAAGCTTAGTCTAATGAGAGAAGATGGAGGTTGGAGAGGAGGGGAGACGGGTAGAGGAGGGAGGCAAGTGTTGGGCGGCAAACAGAGAAAAGATATTAGGGAAGGTTTGATGAGTTTCTTAAAGCAACGTAATTACTTGAGCAATAAATCCGTCCAGGCTGGGTATAATAGGCGGCCAAGAGGAAATTATGAGTAAATTCAAATTATTTCCTAACTAATGGAGGGGATTAGGAAATAATTGCAACGTGATTAATATGTGAGAGCATGGGGGCCGGCGGTATGCAGGGGTGATAGGCAATTAATGGAGAGCAATTGTGGACTCCAATTTAGGATTTAGAATTAGGAAAGAATTAATTTAAATCTTAAAGGATTTGAATTTTGAAATAAGATTTAAAGCAATTACTTTCCTAAAATAGAATTGACATATTAGGAAAGATTTTGAATTTCAAATATTTTGACTTCAAATTCAAATATCTTCCCTAACATAACAAATCCACAATAGGAAACAAATCAAAGAGGGAAAAAGGTGAGGAGATCGGCGGCAAGGGCTCAAGGCCGGCGGTCAAAGACTATGGCCGGCGGCAAGGAGGGATTGCAGGCAATGCGAGGTCGTGGGAATTTTTTGGGCGGGATGGTTGGGTAAGATGGCTGGCGGTTTGGGGTGGAGGTGGGGGTGTTAGGCCGTGAGGTTCAAGAGGGAAATTGGTGGGTGAGGTGGAGGAAAACCGGTGAGTAATGGTTGGGGAAAAAAAGATAGAAGAAAACAAAGAGGATTAAGGAAAAGCCACGAACTCGACTTATCTAAGTTGGTGGGTATTGCGCCATCTCCTTCCTCTCCAAGGAAGGTCTCCACTAGGACTCACAAGTTCTCACAATGCTCCAAGCAAGAAAACACAATTCTCCAATAATCATTCATTAACCATCATAGAATAAAATGGGGCTTTAAATAGCCTCCTACAACATGACTCGAAACAAAAGACACAAACGCCCTTTGGGCTCACATACGAAAACTCTCACAAGAGGGGTACAACGGGAAAGACAACACATAAGCAACGAAATAAAATAAAATAAAATACAACGACTCATAAATGCCACATAAGCAAATAACAAACTACATGAAAATAAAATACATCAACGACTCAAAAATATAAAGACTCGATCGTGGCCGTAGATCGACGGCCACGTCTCTGATAAACTCTCCATGACGATCTGATGTCCCCATCATTTATTTTCTTTAGTTTACGGGTAACCTTTGTCATCTTCGTGAGCAGACGCTACGAAGAGTTGGAAAGAGCGTGCATACTCGAGGACCGAGCATTGTTTGGTATGTTGGTTAACATTTTCCTTCTATTTTGTGTCATCTGCTTCCTATAGAAATTTTTTTGTTGTTCTTCCTGTAAAATGTTTGGCCATTAGTGCATTTTCAAGCACTCCTACATGTCCTGTTTTGCAAGCCTTTGATATATAGTCTTTTGAGATAGTCATTGGATTGAATGGTCGCATTTAGGTAAGCTTCATACGTTTCTTGGTGGGGATGGAAATGCATGAGTAGGGCTCATAGTTATGTTCAAAACTCCAAGCTTGTTCGAAAATCCCCTAGATCTTGTTCTATACAAAATTGAAATATATTTTTGCTGTATTTAGGATTACTTATCCAAAATTAGTTCAATTTAACTCATTACAATTTGTTATAGGTATGAATGCAGATATTCATATCATCATATGTATCTTCACACACTTATACATGCAATAATCACTTTGAACTCCAGGATAGCTGACTCAAAATATAGCTCAATTCATAATTTCAAGAAAGATCATTTCGGAAAGTTGATGTATTAGATTTGGCTTATGTTAAGAAAGGTAGAGGTAGACCTAAAAAGACTTGGTTAGAAAATATCAGAAATGATCTTTCTTTATTAGATTTAGATGAGAAGTTGACTTTCAACCGGACACAATGGTGAAAAAGGATTCATGTAGCCTACCCCACGTAGTGGGACAAAGGCTTGATGTTGTTGTTGTCAACTTTATATTGATTTGATGTAGGTGTAGTGGACTGTGGACATGACTATATTAAAGAAATTATGAATAAAAGGAGACCCTCAAAAGGGCACAAATTATGTTATGTTGCGTTGAATGGAATAAAATCAGTTTTTTATTCCCATATAAAATCATGAAATAAAATCAGTTATTAAGCGAATGTATCTCACATGTGAGTTTATGATAGCAAGTAATAATAACTTTGAATGCCTAAATCTAGTTTAACTCTTCTCTGAAGCTATTGACTATATAATATTTGCTCATTATATTTGCCATTCTAACTTTTGAACCTACTATTTGTGTCGATCATTCGATTCTAGTGCCACTTGTATTGGGTTTGTTGATGGTACATTTAATCAAAGAAGTCATCATGATTGTGGGGCCTTCAAAAATCATCTAGGTCATTATTGATAATGCATCTGTTTGTAGAGCTGTAGTTCTATTTGTGGAGCAAATATATCCTCATATTTTTTGGACATTATATGTTGTACATACGCTTAATCTTGCCTTGAACAATATTTGTGCAGCTAAAATACCGAGGCAAATGAAGAGATGTGTTACTTTTGCTCGGTTCACAATTTCATCCACAAGTTCTAGGTGTAGCAAATGTTATTTATACTTTTGCAAACGAACAATATTTGTGACTCACTAAGTCCAATGAAAATTTCAATATTCTTTCATTATTAATTCACAATTTGATGATTCATAATGATCAAATTATATATTTTTTGTTAATATTTGAATATATTCAAGGAATGGCTTCAAGAGGATCATCAACAAATTTCTCCATAGAGAGATTTAGAAATTTCAAATATGAGGAAGACATGTTTGAAGCGTTATTTTCTAAATGAGAAGAAGAGAAGAGCTGTCAATATAGAGCTTGCTAAAATTTTTGGTTATCTAGAGTACTTTGAGGACCAAGAGTTTTTGTGTGATAGGTGGAGAATGGATCCAAAAATGTGATGGTTGATTCATGGAGCTTCAACACCTCTACTTTAAATAATCGCCATAAAACTTCTTGGCCAAGTTTCATTCTCATCTTGTTGTGAGAGAAATTAGAACACATTCTTTCATATAATCAATGAAGAGAAACAAAATTACTCCACAACGAGCTAAAAATTTAGTTTATGTGCATACAAACTTTCAGCTTCTATCAAGAAAAACTCCAACTTTTTACATTACATGTTCATGCTTCACTTAGGCGCCTGCACTATAATCAATTCAGCTCGGTTTTCTTCCAGCCTTTAGTGCGCCTCTACTGACCTTCACAACTATTTTCTTTAGAAAAAATTTGTTTACACTTATCACGCTTAAATTTTAGTCGAGGCGTTTCAATGTTTTTCACTTAAATTAAGTATAACAAGACACCAAAGCTAAGATCTTTTGCTTTATAGTAAACTAGGCAAAGACATTTCCTTAAATTATTTGTTCTTGTTGAAAGTAAATACTGCAATAACAAAGAAAAAAAGAAAACTTAAATCTTATTCCCAGGGGAAGATCTGGGGTGTAGTCTAACTCTGCCTACTCCTAATAATACACTTACCACCCAATTGATGATTAAAACTCAGCTTAATTCCCAATTCAGGCCCCTTAGGCCCCCTTAAGCACTAGTGTTTCCCAACTTATTTCTCCATTTGAGGAAAACAAATTATTATCCCTACATCAATTTTTTTATATAAACAGTGGTATAATCCAGACACCATCAAGAATGATATTTTGACCAGTCAATAGCATATTTGATATATATAAAGAAAATGGCTAAATGGTGGGTAAGGAGTACCCAAACGAACAGGTGGAGTTCAGCAGCATAAATCCCTCCCCTTGGACTCAGTGTAATAGCATTTCCGCTAGTTTTCAAATTCCAATTCTTAGCCTGCAGCTGTACAAATGAAAGAACAAAACTAAATTTATCTATCATGCATATAAAGTTAAAAACTTAATTCCTGGAAGAGAAAAAGACTTTCACCCGCCTTGCAATGAATTGAATAGAAAGTGGCAGGTATGGACACCTTTTAACTACGACTAGCATAAATTAACATTCAAAAGAAAATAAGCAAATATTGAACTGCACCTTCATGATAAGCACCACAAGAAATTTAATCAGAGCCAAAAACACTAATTGTTGTCTGACGAAGAACTTCAGATGTCCGGTCAAGACCATGAGATGCCACCTATTATTTAATGAACAAATTCAAACAGGAAACTTCAGCTTTAGGAACATGCAATCTCCATCTACCATCGATCACATAGATGTTATCTGATCTATTTTGGGACAAATTTCGCTATCCAAATGGCATGTCATTTCAACAAAGTACGCTACATGTTGTGAAACTTTCAATTACCAAATATGTAAGCGCTGCATAGCGTTCCATGTTTAAGAACAAAGGTTTTCCTCGGTGCATGTCATTATCCTGCAGCGTAAGAAGCAGAAAAGCACAAACAAATCAGCTAACAGAGAATAACTTAACCACTGACCATAAGAATCAACAAAGAATGCAAAAAAATTCAAATAGTTCTCGATGTACTCATGGAATGGCAAAATTACAAGTCGACCTAACATCCGTTGAGAGCAGTTTTTGTTAATCACACGATCACCTTCTATCATGTAAACAAAGCACATTTGAGGCAAACTATAGAACTAGGCTATTTCATCTTTAATGTTCATATGGATAAGATATTGATCATGTTTATGACCGCTCAAGCTCAAGCATTTAAATAATCCCGTCTTAAAAAATCACTCTTAATAATTATTAAAATATTCACATATTTTTGAATATAACCCCTATATTTTCAAATCACTTTTTGCATGCTGTTTACTACATACTACATCTATTTTGAATTATGGATCACTAAGAAAATTTTTAGAAACACTAAAATCCATCTTTGACCATTAAGGGTTGTCGCTAAAAAGTCAGCAGGTCACCAAAACGTTAATGGATAGCCGTTAATCAATTTGCAGACTATAATAAAGTGACCAAGAGATTGGTTTCTAGCTTCTAGGACACCAACTTAATGTGTCATTATTAAGGTTTAGCAACCTTCACTAACTTAAAGGCCCATTGCTAAGTAGTTTACGACACACGGTTTATGTATTTTGATACTATATTAACTCACAACTCAAGCTCGATTTGTCGCTAAAAAACACAGGTAGAAACCCCATAGAACAACCTCGAGCTCGGCCTATCCGTTTTCCTTAGGCTCAAGAGCTCGACTCGAAATAAAGTCGCAGACGGAGCTCTATTTAATTCTTGCAGTAGAAGTTGTGAGTTGCATCTGGAGATCGTAGGAGAAGGAATGTAGCATCATCGACGCTCATCTCAAAGGAAAAATGGGTGAAAGCGAAGTTAAAAAAAATACTTAGTGATCATGTGAAAATTGTGAGATGTGGTGGGAGATGGAAGGCATGTATAACTATTTCGAAGAAAGAGGTGGAGAAAGTTGTTTTTTTACTTCTGCTAAAGCCTTGACCTCTTCTCCACCTCCGACTACTTCCAAGATCGGAGAGGAGCTCTTTTAATTATTGAAGGAGTGTATCCCAGCCATAGTAGAATTTGACCACCGAGACATCTTTTCCTTCCTCGTTCATCGACTATGGCAAGTTGCTGGTGGTGATGACGTCCATAACAGTCCAATCGACAACTATTTTAGTTGCCTTCATCTCTACTAGACGAATGTACTACATCAGATTACTACTGAACATCACTTTAGCAAGGAAATTCTCTAAAAACTTAGATAACCTATTGACCATGTGAATGTGTATGTGACTATCCTAATCAACACTAGATGACCAATATTGACAATTTTTAACCTAAATACTTGTTTTCCTCTCCATTAATCCATGTAAATATGGTGATTTGCAATGCATGATTCTAATTTAAGAAAAAAACAAGAAGATGATCAAGCGTCAGGTTTTCAGAATCATGGATGAAACTGAATTCATAGACTTTACATTTGCCTACATTTAGCCCTAGGTTTATATAAGCATTTGATTTCAATCCCATGTCTATACACATGTTTAAATCAATACATATTGCATGTTATTCCAACAGCTAAAAAATATTGAATTTTATTCCATATCAAAATCTACGTTATGACAAAATTAATCTAAAAATATGGGAATATTGCATTTGCTAGAGCTTTTAGTTTTCCTTAAGCTTTTGGAGAGTATTGAAACAAGTTTAATGAATTTGAGAAATGATGAAATCATTGTGGGATCATTCCAAGTCCTTTAAAGGTCTATGCCTCACATCCATAATGGGTGAAATTAATTAAATTCATTTTAGTATTTTTCAAAACATAGAGCGATAAAAATGAAACATCAATTGCTCTTAATTTATAAAATTCCTAAAAAAGAATGCAAAATCAAACTTATATGTGTTTTTAAAATCAATAGATCATGAAAAAATTGATCTCATTTGATTTACCAAGTCATAGGTGTATCTTCCTATCATCTTGAACCCAACAATTTCAAAAATAATAGGATCATTCTTAGGAAATGTCTATCACTCATGGATGTTGTTATGAGGATTCCTAATGCTTTCTTCTAATTCATTCCATAAACTGTAGAGCCATGTTGAAGTTAAATTACCCTTAGACAAATAATAAGGTTGTTTTGATTCAAGTTGAACCAAATTAAACTTGAATATTCTCCTATTTGGGTTCTCTTTGTTTGGTTCCTCTTGAACTCACGTATAAGTTTCCAAACAATCTCTTGAATGTCAAGAGAGTGCCAACATTTCTTAGAATTAAATTCTAGATTTCTTTGACTATTAGTTTGAGTTAAAATCGATCAATAGCTTCAATCCTTGCTTACTTTTCCTTCTTTGCTTAGCTCAATCAACAAAGTAATAGCTCATCCTTTTAGTCCATCTGGGAACATCTCTTTCCCTAGAACAAATCTTCAGATGATTTGAGATTTGTATACGTCAAACCTAATTTGACCCTTCTCTACATTGATTTTTTCTTGATTTGATTTTCTCTAATTTCATATGGAAAATTCACACATCTTTCTAATAAGTCCAAGAAAACCATAACACTCCTTAAGACCAAATCCTAAGCTTGAAGAACCCATTTTGTTTGCTCGAAAGAAATCAATTGACCCACTTCTCCATAGGATTTATTCAAACTAATCAGATAACATCCCATTTTCTTGAATACATTTAAAACCTTCTATTGACTTAAAACAAAGTTTGCGGTGGCTTGAGTTGTGTAAAGATCAAACCCAAATTTGATTTCCTCAAATGGATTCATCTTACTGGGTGTTTTTCTTAACTCCATTTAAAGCTCCCCAAAGATCTTTTAATGAGTTTAAAAATATCTTAGCATTTGTTAAGGGCCCTTATGGCGAAGCAACCTTAGACAAGCCTTAGATTTGTCTTGAGCTAAAGCCAATCCAAATCTTTCCTTTCTTCTCCCTAATGCTCTTTCTAAATCCTACATGGAAGGTTCCCAAATGATCTCTAAAAGATTATGAAATAGCATTATTCTATTCTAAGAGCTAAAATCTAGAATTTCCTTTCATTTGCTTGAACTCAAAGTTAACAGGTGATCCCATAATCAGAACAAATTTCATTTGTTTGACCCAAGTTTAGTAAATTAGTTTCATCCTTAGACTTCCAAGTTATAGGTTTCCTCATTGATTTCAAGATCAAAATATTTAATTCTTTTGCATTTGCTAAAACTTGACTCAAGCAAATACCCCATCATCTTATGCGACACAAAGTCACATAACCACCTTCATATCTTAGCCTCAAATCCATAGGACCGCCATGTTCCTTTAGTTCCAAAAGCTATTAAAACATCCATATTCATTTACTTGAACCCACAATCAAGTGGAAAATACACATCTCACCAAGAACCCAATCTTAGTAATCTTTTTTTTTTATTTGACGACAACAACAACAACATCGAGCTTTTATCCCACTACGTGGGGTCGGCTACATGAATCTTTTTTCTCTATTGTGTTCTATTAAGAGGCAAATTTTCATTTAAATCTAATAAAAATGTCATTTCTAATTTTTTTTAACCAAATCTTTTTAAGTCTACCTCTACCTTTCTTAACATACAAATCTAATACATCTACTCTCTAACCGGGTAATTGGAAGTCCGATGTGACCAAAATCATCTAAGGTAACTCTCTAATCTTATCTTCCATTGGATCTACTCCAACCTTTTCATGTATATACTTGCTTTGCATTATGTCTCTAGGAGTGAAGCCACTCATCCACCTGAGCATCCTCATCTCTGCAACACTTAATTTTATGCTTGTCATTTAATATCCAACATTATGCACCATAAAGCATTGCAAGTCTCACCACCATCTTATAGAATTTTCCCTTAAGTTTGAGGGGTCCTTTCTATCACACAACAGGCCCGATGCGTTCCTCCACTTCAACCATCACTTGAATAATAGGCTCAAGATATCTAAAACATACTCTTATTAATGACTTAATCACCCAAAGCAACAGTCCCCCCACTAGATATATTACTACTAAAATTACACTCTATATATTTGGTTTTAGATCTACTCAAACGAAAACCTTTAGACTCTAAGATTGATCTCCACCGTTCAAATAGTACATATCCTTAATGACTTGAATATAAGCATTATTAATCTTTTTTTTCTAGAACTCTCCAGAGCACTTCTCTTGAAACTTTATCATATGCTTTTTCCAAATCAATAAATATCATATGCAGATCCTCCTTATTCTCTCTATACTTCTCCATCTAACCTCTCAATAAATGTATAGCTTCCATATAGACCTACCTGGCATAACTTCAAATTAATTTTGAGAAACATTAATATCACATCGTAACCTATGCTCAATAACTCTCTCCCATAGTTTTAAAGTATTACATATTTACTTAATTCCTCTATAACTCATACAATCTTGCGCATCACCTTTATTCTTAAAAATAGGAATCAACACACTTATTCTCCACTCATCTGACATTTTTTTAATCCTCAAAATAATATTGAAAAGTTCGTAAGCCAAGAAATTCATTCTTCTCAGATTTTCCACACTTCATATTCTTTAAAGCCTCTTTAAGTTCAATTATACTAATATGCTGATAAAAATAAAAATCTCTCTGTTTGATTAAGCCAAATTAAATAAGACGTCTCTTTCCTTTAGGCCAAAAACCATTGGCACACTCACTTAACCCAATCAAGTGAGCATCTTTATTCTTTCCTCGCCTCAAGTCAAAGATATTTATTTGACTTGATCAAATAGGTGATTTCCCTATATAGGCTCAATATTTTTTTACATTACTTAGTCAAAATAGATGATTTCATCCTACATTTAAAATTAAAATTCAAACCTTCAAGTTTCTTTAAGAGACTTCATTCTAAAATTCACCTATCCCAATCAAGGGAATTTTAAAAATCCTGAGTGAAATCCTTACACAATTTTGCTTGACCCAAATTAAGTAAATTTCTCTTCCTCTTAATCACATATTAAGAAAGTCACTAAAATCAATAAAGAAAATACTTAATTTTTTAATGCCATGACATATCATCCTATCCCAAAAGTGGAATACCTATATCATTGGATCTAAGGTACCATGAATAATAGGCTTGCCTCAGAGCAAGTAATGGTTATTCCATGAGTTCTTCATAACCTCTATAAAATATGAAAAAAAAAAAAATTCAAATAAAGCTTTAAGACAAACTATTTGAAGTGAAATCACCACCACCAACAACAAAAACAACATGAAACCTTTATCCTAGTACGTTGGGTCAACAACATGAAACCTTTATCTTCATTGTGTCGTGTTAATAGTCACCATTAGACTAAAACTAAATATCTTTATATTCCATAAAGAAAAAAGAATCGAATAATGTCAAACAGACACGCCACACATAAGATGCACAGCCCCACGGGCATCCTAAGACTAGGAATTTTCTATTAGTGCATGTTGTTGCAATTTTTTGTGCAAATAAAATTCTTTATGATTGTTGGTATTGTAAGTGATTATTCATAAGGGTTAGAATAAATATATATGCTTTATCATGTAGGTGAACATTCCTAAAAGGGTGAACAAATAAAATAGCTATCATTTAAAAGTATTTTCTACAAGATGCTGCTTATTGGTTAAAGCTCTTAGTAGGCATGACCAAATGTTTAAAAATCATCTTGGCACCATCAGTGTGTTAGTTTTGTGTGCAATCTGATTGTGTTGATCAGTCAGGTTATACTGTTGACTAAGACCTCAATTCTGTCAGTCGAGCTCGCCGAGGAATTGTAGGGGGGCACCCCATGTTGGGTTCGGGTGTTGGAGACAGAGAGTTGCGATGTCATACTCGTGCTGGTTGTAGATAGATAATAGAGCATTGCGAAGCTCCAAATCCCAACATTGGGACTCTGCCATTCGATCTGGGCAATTTTGTTTCTCGTTTTCATGTTTCACTTGACCTTGGGGTTGTTTATGAGAGTCTCTGTTATGAAATCTTGGGAGGAAGAAGCTTATTGATCTTTCTTGAAAGAGAGATACGAAAGGGAGAGAGGGAGAATGGGAAGACAAGGATTTTATTAAACCTTCTCAATTGGGCACCCAATATATCATCCAATAACTTCTATATATAGATTTTATATTTGGTGTGATGCCTTACGGAATAACACTAACATAAAACTAGACTAATCCTAACAATCTACATTGGTCCAACTTTACAACGAATATCAAAGAATCACCTATTCACAAGAACCCACGCCTGCTACGATCCAACCAGCTCATTGCACTAACTCCACAAGCAAACCCGTCAAACCAACCCCAATCCGGCTCGCGCCTAGCCTCCATTGTGCGTTCCGATCCATGACTCCATCTCGCGCTCCCGCAAATTCAAAAACACGCGCACCTGCGCCCGTCGCTGTTCCTCCGGTGATCCGCACGCCCGTGCCTTGTGCTTCACCTGCTCTTACACGACACGCCCACACTCCAGCACCGAGCATCCTCCAGCATGCTTGTTTTTCCCGGGCACCCATACGCACTCTGTCCGGCTACTTCATACAAGCCACCCATCCAATCTCGAGTCCAATGCCTGCTTCTTGCACACTCCTGCGTGTAGCTGCCTCTCGTGTGATCTACTCTGATATTCTTGATCCAGTGCTTTTGTCTTTAGCTACTCTGATACACTAAATCCAAACAACTCAGCTTATTGATTTGCCTGCGTTCTAATCTGAAAGCTCCACCTCAAAAAGATCTAAACAAATCTTTAATAAGAACATAATTCCTGCCTCACATGACCACTAGCATGGCATTTCCTGAATTTGCTGCCTCCGGTCCGCCTGTCACACAGACAACCTGCCTCCCGCTCGAATCTGGCGACCACTGATCCGCGCAAACTAGCTTGGGCCTGACCTTCCATCAACGGATTGCACGCCCACAACCGGTTCTTAACCAAAGCCTCCTTGCGATCCCCGTGAACTGACAAAGGCATGAAATAGGACTACCATAAAGTTGCATTGAACGCCGCTCGTGTAACCATGTCCCTTAGATTCTTCATAATATAACTGTTGTTACTCTCCATCGTGCCTATGCTGACCTGTCAAAGCCCACTATGCTCGAGAGAAGTCTTGCTGCCAATGGTACGACTCCCGACACCACAAAGTTGAGCTGGAACCCCACTCACACTGCCCCCTCCGCCTATCGGCCCGATCCCACGTCTCCACACCACAAGCGATCTGCTCGATCGCGTGCCCTCTTTCACGTGAACACAACGCTCGATCCCTCCAATCTGAGGCCACCCTATCCGACCATGATACTAGCCTACGTGTGCGACACTCCTGCACAACCAATCTCCTCGCGCGACACAATCCATGCAACCAGCATGCTCGCACAGGTTAAAAGCCCGTCTTCCATACAAGCGAGTCCTATCACGCCTCCTATGAATCACGTGAACAGCACCATCCGCTTTACGAGCGACCAAAATGACACTTTCCCTCCCGTTTGCAATAACTCTGGCTCGACTAGCGAACTCCGTCCGCCTACACGCTGCCTTCTTGCCCCCGACATGCATCACTGGCAGCTCAGCCGCTTCCTCTTTCTTGATTATAAGAACACCTTCCTCAAGATCACCTCCACCAGCCTCTGATATCATTTATTATGAAATCTTAGGAGGAAGAAGAAGCTCCTTGATCTTTCTTGGAAGAGAGAGATAGGGAAGGGAGATTGGGAGGACAGGGATTTTATTAAACCTTCTCAATTGGGCACCCAATAAATCATCTTATAACATATATATATATATATATATATATATATATATATATATATATATATATATATATATATATATATATATATATATATATATATGATGCCTTGCAGGATATCACTAGCCTAAAACTGGATCAATCATAACAGTCTCTTCGTCAGTTCTATGTAGAACGTGTGTGAAGAGAAAAGAGAGAGAGAGAGAGAGAGAGAGAGAGAGAGAGAGAGAGAGAGAGAGAGAGAGAGAGAGAGAGAGAGAGAGAGAGAGGAGATCTATACAGATTCTCCCTATTTATATAGTGGATTTCTTGTAGTATGGCTCTATGTTTTCTTTTCTTGATTTTAGGTTTTTCCACGTTGAATCCTGGTGTTTTTCTTTTCTGCTGCATTCTCTCTTTCTTGTTTGTTTTTGTTGTGTGGTGTTTATTCCCAACTAATTTTGCAGGGAAGAGTCTTTTCTTTTCATTTTATAAATGTAATACCTTTGTAACCTGTAGAGTACAATAACGAAACGATGAACTCCTAAGTGAAGCCCTGGGTGGATCAAATGCCAAAGTTTGAATACCTATAGGCTGAATCTATAAATTTAACTGGGATATAAGGCATACAACACAATTGCCCTTTATATTTTTCTTGATTGTAAAAAGGTCTCTAAAAAATTTGTGGTTGATTTTTGTAATTGAATGTGTTTATTTTGAGGGTGAATTAGAAATAATGTGTTTTCCTACGTTTCTTTCTATGCTTTGCTTTTGTAATGGCCTGGAAATTTTGTGCGGTAAGCTCTTAGAAAATTAAATTATCTATCTATTAAAATGTAAACAATTTTAAAATTAACCATAAGATAATATTTTCAAACAAACTAGCATAATGTGTCCAAAAATAATCTAGCTTATTCAAAATCAAAATGAAATTTAATATCAAGGTTCAAGGTTGATGTTCTTTTAGTTATGCCATTAAGTCCTCATACTCCTAGGCATTTTCTTGATATTATGTTGATGGAATATAATTTCGAACTTTCAAAATAAATTAATTAACTTAAACATGAAATCAATATTAAAGTGTAAATCCCATCTATTGATAACACTGACTATCTTTGAGCTTCTCATAATCAAATAATCTTACCTTTTCCTCATTTGGCTTATATTCAAAATTAATTCTAAGATGATCCAATCATTCTTGAAATTCCAAAGATCTAATATTTGAAATGAAATTCTTGAAATTATATAAAAATTAGTCAATATTTTTTTATTAAAAAATATAAACCACAATTTTAATACAAAAATTTCTCAAGAACCCAACGCCCTTGGAATGTGATAATCATAGAGGCTTATCCTTATGGGGAACTTGCACCACCCCTAAAAATAAATTCTATTTAATCATACATATTATGTAGGAGAAAATCTCTAGACATATAAAATAATTTTTTTTTTATTATTGAGCCCATAGCAAGATAATATTTTTGTCCTTCATTATTTTCTATGTCATACTCAATTATAAAATATTTCAAATCATTAAAGAAAAAAAAATTTCCAATCAAACACTAGCAAAATTAAAATGAGCATATTTGATTGATGCATATATGAACATCAATAAAATGAGAAAGTGAAATTTTGTGAACAAAAAAAAGAACCTTGAGAAAATGTGGTCTTCATGGATCAATCGGAAAACACATGTGATACATGAGCCAGTGTGCTTGAATGCATACATGAACATCATTGCGGAAAGGTGGGGTGCGGATCAAGGTCTGGTTGGGGTTGGGGTGGGGTTGGGGATGGTGAGATGCTAGAGTTTTTAAGGCAAATAGATATCGAGAAAATGCTGTTTTCAATAATCAATTGTAAAACATGAGACGTAAACAATCAAAAACTGAGCGCTTATCAATATATATTAAATAAAGTTCAACTATGGCATTCTAATTACCTCTTCCCCAAAAGCATCTAAATAAGGAGATGGCCAAAAGGCTTGCCTTGAAGACCGCTGAAGTAAGATTGTAGTTTTCTGTAATATGATTAAGAAGTAATATTTACATTATGAATCTAATACGACAGAAAACCTGATTAAATAAATGCCATTTTAAACTAGGCATACCCGAACCAACAAAAACACGCCAATGCCAGCACCACAAGAAACTGCATGGTTTAAACATCTACTTGGCCTACAGAAATAAGAAAAATGTGTTAGATGATCATAGAAAACTGTGGATTACCGTAAATATCAAAACGTGCAAGGTAATGGAAAAACAGTGCAAGGTAAATCTAAACCCAGAATCCAGACCTGCAACAGGATTTCCAGCTTGGAGAACATAGCTTTCCACAAAGCAAGCAAAGAGCAGGTTCCTCTGGAACAGATTTGCATTCAGAACACTTAACTTTAACATACCTGTTAAAACAGTGACAAAAATGACGTGAACATAAATAACTGGAACTTGAATTGGTCATGGGAAAAATAAAAAAGACAATGAATTATTTTTTGCAAACCTCTGCAAAAGATTCCTGGTAGATCCGTGGTAACTGCATCAACTTAAATGGTACTGCGGGTGTATAATATAAGATGCCCCCACATCTATTAGCCCTCAATTCATCACAAAAGTGTTTGCACCACTTCAAAGCTAAAGAATGCACAATTTCATCCTTAAGAATCAATTCAAATGACGAAACATGAAATAGATCCTCTAACTCCCTTATTCCATCAAGCTCCATTCTGAGGTAATTAGCATTGTCAACCTCTAATGTATCGGTCTTTGCATGTGGATTTAGTCCTTCCCAAACATTTGAAGTATCAAAAAGAACTGTGGTTGATGACTGCAGTAACTTCCAGAGTAATGCACATCTTCTAAGAAAAGGAAATGTTAATCTACGAATCATATCTTTGGGATCACAGCAACGATCAATATAGTTTGAAACAAAGTATTTCTTCACTAGTGAAGATTCCCCCATCATTTTGCACAAATCACAAAGAAGCGAATCACTGAAATGTGATGCATCAAAAAAATCTTTGCTATAGCACGTAATGAGTGACTGCATAGGAGAAGCAATAAGAAATTCAGATATGAAAATAAACACTTTTTACAAGCTTTATTGACCAAAAATCTTTTTGCAGCTAAAAAATGCATTTAAATACCTGAATAACAGACACCGCATAGAAGAGATGCATCAGAGGAATAAAGAATTCACTGGATTGCATAAAAGAAGATGGAAGACAAAAGAGAACCCACATTAATGAAGAAAACGGATCATGAGCAAGGACTGGATCAGCAGCTCTCTTCCAAAATTGAATATCCGGAAAGGATTCTCCACTTTCAGTATGATCCAAATTCAATGAACCTGTAAAAGGAGGGAAAAAATGGATGACTGATTGTAAGATGATCATTCCTCACGTTGGATGGTGAAGCAGAATTACTAACAAGACAATTATATTGAACTAATTGTGGAAGGTCACAAATAATCTTCCATAAAATTGTTTAAAGGATTACCAGTTCAGCAGTTAGTTATTGAAGCATAAATTATGTGAAAATAGTCGGTAAATATGGAAAGCAGTACAAATAACAACTAGGATACACCGAAACTGGATAAGTTAATACATATGCCCTTCTTGAGGAGTTTATCACTGAGCAAACACCGTCACCCTTCTTGTACTGAAATTGATTGGCTAAAAAAAGAATGCAATGTAAAATGAATACTTTGGAGTTATTTGAATGAGTGTAAAGTAAATGCAAGTGAATACTTTTTTTTTATTTAGTTTGAAGTAAATTGAATATAGTAGAAAGTTCAAAGATGGTGATGGCTGGCATGTGGCAGCAACGTGCAACGGTGGTGGTCAGCAGCAGATGGAGGCCAAGGTGACAGCGACAAGTAGTGACAACTGGCAGAGGGCGGCGGCGTTTTGTGTCTGATGACTGTGGCAACGACAGACAGTGGCTGTCGACGAAAGGGTGAACGACAATGGTGGGTGGCAATGGTGGGCGGCTACGGTCAAGCAAGTTTGCTTGCGGTGTAAAATATTCTAGCTTAAAACTAGAGAAGTTTAGTTTACCTCAAAAATCAATAAAAATGATTTACAATATATTTACTTTACTTTGCATTTCTATTTCTTACAACCAAACACCAATATTTTCAAAACCCCTGCATTTGGAATACTTTACCCTCATTTTACATCAAACCAAACAACTCCTAAGGGGCTATTTGGTTGGTTAAAAAATGAATGCAATGTAAAAGAAATACTTTGGAATTATTTAGATGACTATAAAGTAAATGCAATTAAATGTTTTTTTTTATATTTGAAATAAAATAAATGTAGTATAAAGTCCAAAAATGGTGGTGATCGAAGGTGGTGGTGGCCGGTAGGTGGCGACAATCGTCGGCGGCGGTGATGGGTGGCGGCACCAGGTGGAAGCGGCTGTGGTGGCGGAGGCAGGCGGTGGGTTGCGGCAACAAGTGACGACGGCAGAGGTTGTCGGCGGTGGTGGCGGTGGGTGGCTAGCAGGTTTTGGCGACAATCATGCGAGCTTGCTTGCGGCATAAGCAATTCTCGCTCAAACTTGGGCGAGTTTACCTCAAAAATGAACTATAATGATTTACAATACATTTACTTTACTTAGCATTCCTTTTTCATCCAACCAAACTCCAATATTTTCAAAACCTCTACATTTGGAATACTTTACACCCATTTTACTTCCAGCCTAACAGCCCCTAAAGAAAAAAACAAGCTCTAAGAAACTGCACCTCTTTGTTTGTCTGAATTTGACAAAGTGTTATCCTCTGACATGCCAAAACAAATAGATCTTGCCAAAAGTTGAATGCCTCTAAACCTTAGGAGTGCTCCAATCGAACTCGAACTACAGGAGCTTTTAGCAACACGAAGCAGTAACGGCATTATAAATCCACTAGAAGAATGAAGTTCGCTGTATAAAGCTTCCAAGGTAGAACTAGTAGGTGATGCTCTCAACCTCCCACGAGCAGCAATTTCTGTTGATACAAGGGAATACCTGAGGGTTTCCCATAGCACTAGAGAATGGCTGAGCCGACCAGACGCTGAAAACTCATTATAATTATGAGGATAATATAGTGTATACAATTTGCGCAAGGTAGGCTCCAAAGCTGGTTCAATAGTTTCTCTAAGTTTGCCAAAAGACATTTTAAGGAATCCTCCATTGCCAACCTTTTTGTCTGCACTTCGAAGAAGAGATAATGCTAAAGGAAGCTGCAAAATGTTACTCACTTCTGCAATATTGGGAGAGACTCTCTCATGCTTCAGAGATTTATCAACAGGACCTGATACAGCAGGAAGGACTGAATTTGCAAATCTACGGCACACCGGGCAAAGCAATTCCCCCTAGGAATACAATATATTGTAAGCATGTGGAGTAATGTAAAATATCAGTTAAAAAAAAAAAGTTACGATGGAACTGAAATCTAGATGCACAAGACCGAACATATCAAAAAATAGCACACCAGATCTGGGTCGATGATATGCCCTCCTTCAAACCCAAGCCTCCTTATGTTCCTGAAACCATGATTATTGCAATTTTAAATAGAATATCAAACAAATTTTAAAGCCAAAAGAGAAAACAACTAAACTCTTCCAAGCGAGTGAAATATAAGGAACCCCTCTAGTGATAAAAGTATCATAACTGGTATACTTAAAAAAAACAATAGTGATTAAAATAATAAACAACCCAAGGCCAACTTTTGAGTTCGTTCCAAGCAAAGAGATCTTACTCTACTCCCAAATATCGCTTCAACAACACAACCCATATATTTAACGGATCAATCTCACAACAAACTTACAATTTTTCGTACTTTGTGGATAATACAGATTTCAGTATTTCTTCCAAAAAAAGATTGATTAAACATGTGCAGAAAACATGCCCAGACTCAGGCTTGAAAATTCCAGAATAACCGAAAAATACAACTTCAAACATGCCAATGGATTATCAAGTATATGACCAAAACAAACCTATATGCTTTATCAAAAGGTCACGCAACTGAGACAACACGAGACCATAAAATCAACATTCTTGAATACCATGTAAATCACATGACTAATTAAAAAATGTTTTAACCCAATGCATGAAGCTCAGGTTTCAAGTCTCTTAAGGAGCAGATGATGTGTACTGTACTACACCCTAATTTTGCAGAGAAGTTATTTTCATGGCTCGATCCCATAAACTCCAAGTCACAATCGAGGCAACTTAAGTATTACTCCAAACCCTCCATCTGCTTGACTAATTAAACCTTTAGTATAACATTAATTGTAATCAAGCATCTATTAAAGAATGTGGAAAATTGGACTAGTACAAAGCCACACAAGATGATGTAGTAGTATGATTAACCGTTAGCATTTCCTAAAAAAACTAATATGACATGCAGCATGCTCTCATACAAAAGAAAATTTAGGATTCACAAATTATTGGTTTTCAGTCAAGCAAACATCTCACTTTTTTTGAATGAAAACAAGCCATAGCAGTCTTTTTGGCCAATTGATAAAGAAAAGATTACAAAACAAATAATTTCAATAAGAATTTGGAAACAAAAAAATCATCAAACAAATGAATTAATTTCTACAAAATCAAATATCTGATGTATCAATTTTTAACCAAAATCAAGTATACTGAACTAGTTGATGCCAATTATGTTGAAGAAATAGACAATGAATGAAATTATTAGAATGAAGAAAAACTATTTATAAGGCCCACACAATCTCAGTTAAGGTTAGCACATGACCAATCTCAGTAAAGCTTTTAGATTAATCGCAATTCCAAAAAATGCCAATACAATAATTTAAAAATGAAAAAACAAACCCACACCATCCATGCCCATTACCCGCTATTGTTCTTGCAAGTCCGTAAGTGCCAGAAGTTCCACCACATAATTGTGGAACGGAAAACTCATAGAAGAAAAAGATAGAGGATAAGTTCGAAGTTGCCAATTAAAAGATAGAAATGATTACTATTTCTGCAAAAATCTATCCCTATTATAGATCTATATAAAATATCTAGTAAAGAAACAAATAAATTATAGAATTATGAATTATTTCCCTAATATAATCCTCCCTAAATCAGGCACATAATTATGGAAACAGATCGGTAGGGCTGCAAGCGAACCAAACGTTCGACGAGCTACTCGTTGTTCGGTTCGATTAAAGCTCGTTTGTGATCGTTTAATTAATTAAACAAACAAGCTTGAACAATATTTTAAATACTCGATTATTAAATAAACAAACTTGAACACTAATGCGTTCGGCTCATTTATGTTCGCGAACAACATCATTTGAAGTTCGTGAACAAGCTCGACATTAAGCTCGATTCGTGTTCGATTTTGAACTCGTGAATAAGCTCGATAAAAATAATTAATATTTGACTATAGAATTAATAAATATAAATAATCATTTACTTTGTTACATAGACTATTGCTTTTATTATAAATGTGTTTGTTCATAGATATGTTTGTTCATAGATATGTTCATGAACATGTTTGTTTGATAGCAACGATTAAAAAGGCGGAAATACGCACTGAGACGCGACTCAAGGCGAGGCGAAGCATTTGCGCGTTGAGGCTTACGCCTCGTTGGATAGCGTGCGCTTCGCGAACAAGCGAAACGAGGCACCGCTCGATTTGTCAGTAGCACTAAACGAATTAGGGTAACATGCTTCTGCTTCGGGTGAGAACTGAACATGAACCGAACATGTTCGGTCGAACACTCATTAATTTTTCTTCTCTTTCTTCCCGTAATCTTCCGGTCATGATGTCTCGCTTCTTCTTCTCCACCATAATGAACACAAAACAATTTGCTTCAAAGCATGCTCGAAAAAAACATGAACCGAAGTACTGCTGGACACGCTCGGTAGCTGCTCGGTATGATTCAACATCGGTAAGCACATGCTCGGTAACACTGAACACATGCACACGCTCGGTACTTACATGCTCGCACGCTCGGCTGAGCGGTACTGAGTACACGCTTTGCTCGGTACCGAGTAGTACCCTACAGATACATGCTCGCACGATCTCGGTATGTGAGCAGAATTTCAAAATCTCATAATATAATTTTGAAACCCCCGTAGGGGCAGCGCCCCCTTGGACCCCCGGCAGACTGGTATATTTTTGTATTCATGTTGTTTTATTATTGGTATTTGGTAGTACAAATAACAGTTAGCATGACTAGTGGCACAAGAAGGAAAGATCCTGCAAAATATGGAACTGTTTAGGCGAGGGATGTTTACATGTTAATTTCTGTGAGATTTAATACTCCCCCTCAAGTGGGACTGAGTTCCTGAAGGTAAAGAAGGAATATAAATTATTTAAAGAAGTTTGCCACCACAAAGGAGGTCACACAAAGAAATATGGAAGAGATGATAGGAAACTCTTCTTACTATGGATCACAGCATGAAGGTTCCAGTACTGGAAGCCATCTAGTTTCTTCTGACCGAGGCAGTCGGGGGCCCATGGATAGATTTATGCTAAATATTGATAACGACGAAAACATAAATACTCAGTATATTCAGCCTCCTACAGCTACAAAAGAACTCAGGAATAGAGTTTGTTTGGATATCGCCAGATTCATCTATGAAAATGGGATTCCATTTAATGTTGTTAGGAGTCCGTCATGGATCAATATGTTACGATCTGTTGGAAGCTATGGAAGAGGATTACAACTTCCAAGCATGTATGAGCTGAGAACTTGGATGCTGAATGAGGAGGTCAAGACAACTTCAAAGATGGTGGATGATGTTAAGAAGACTTGGATTGAGACAGGGGTGACAATAATGTCAGATGGTTGGTCAGATATTCGACATAGAAGTATTATTAATTTTTTGGTCACAATCCATATGGAACAGTTTTTCTCAAATCAGTAGATGCTTAAGCTTTGTAAAGGATGCCCAATTATTGTTTGAAATGTTGGATGAAGTTGTGGAGGAAGTGGGAGATGCTTTAGTAGTACAGGTTTTACTGATAATGCAAGTGCATACAAAGCTGAGGAAGAATGTTAATGGAGAAGAGGCCTCACCTTTACTGGACTCCTTGTGCTGCACATTGTATTGACTTGATGCTTGAGAGGTTGGGACAGTTGCCTCAACATAAATCAGCCATATTTAAGGCCAAATTCGTTAGTAAGTTTATATACAATCATTCTTGGGTATCGGCTTGATGAGAAAATTCACTAACAAGGAAATTATTAGACCTGCTGTTACAAGATTTGCTACTGCATATTTAACATTGCAGAGATTCAAGGAGTTAAGACAACCTTTGGAAGCAATTTTGCTTCTGAAGAGTGGGATAAAAGTTCATGGGCCAAAAAACAAGAAGGAAAGCAAGTTAAAAAGATTGTTATGAGAGACGATTCATTTTGGCGCAGTAAATTATGCTTTGAAGACAACAGGACCATTAGTAAAGGTGCTTAGAATGGTTGATGGTGAGAGGGCCCCGGCTATGGGATTTATTTATGTGAATAGGGCTAAAGAAGATATTGCAAAAGAATTGGGAGGTCAAGAAAGTGCCTACAAAGAAATATGGGATATTATAGATGAAAAGTGGGATCGACAATTACACCAACACTTACATGCTGCTGCGTACTATTTAAATCCCCAATTTTATTATGATAAGGATTTTCATGTTGACAAAGAGGTGAAAACTGGTTTGTATGCATGTATGACAAACTCATTTCTGAAGAAAACTACCTTAAAGTAAATGATCAACTTGAGGATTTTCATTTGAAGAACGGAATGTTTGGATTTAGAGCAGCACAAACATGCTCAAAACACGATTCCTGGTATGTTTAAGTTTGAGTATTTATAATTTTAATGTTAATATTTATGTTCAAGTCTTCTGCATGCGAGCGTAATTGGAGCATTTTCAATCAAATTCAACAAAGGAAAATGATGGCGGCAGATAATGAACAAACTATTTATGTTATGTTTAACAAAAAATTAAAAGATAGATATCTCAAATTGAGAATCAAGTATTGATGAAATTGATCTTTGCTTGTTGATGAGTTACTCTGATGATGAATGGGTTACTCCTAAGAATGCTGATGTTTCATTGAAGTAGAAGGAGAAACTCATGTCAATGAAGAAGATTGAAGCAACTGCCCATATATAAAAGGAAGAAACAAAGTATTGAAGCTTCAAAAAAATTCAAAGGTATTCTTAAATATAATGAATTATTTTGTATGTTACTATTGTTTCATTTTATAGCTAATAAAATATTAATTGTTAGGAGATAAAGGAAAAAATTTATAGATGAAGAAGAGTTTGAGGATGACTTTGACATTAATTATGAAGATTCTTCTGAAGACAATCAAAGTGATGACGAGCCTGCTTTGGGTCTTGATCCTAAGGGGATGTTTTATTTTTAAGTGAGTTTATTTTAAATCTTGTATTCCAGTAATATTATCTTAAAACAAATCTTCAAATTCATAGTTGACATAATATTTTGTTATTTTTTGTCATTATTTATAATTTTAAATTAATTTTTTTTATTCGTTTTGAGGCTTACGCCTCGATCCGCCTCGAGGCTTACGCCTCGCCTCGTTTAGAAAAAACGCCTTTCTTTGGGTTCCCCTTTAAGTAATGCAGTATTATGTCAACAACTTGCACATGTGTCAGTTTTGAATTTTGCATGAAATTGATGACCATGCTTAGTTACTTACAACAAATGCTATATCTGGCATGGTGTGGGAAAGGTAGATCAATTTCCCCACAAGTCTTTGGTAAATTCCTTTATCTATATCTAGATCTTCTTTAGATTCCCCCAATTTAAGATTTGATTCTACTGGCGCTGGCGCCGATTTACAATCTAGTTTACCTGTTTCTTTAAGAAAATCATTGATTTTTTTTTGTTATGAAATGAAAATTCTTCTGCTGGAGTGGTCCGCTTCAATTCCAATGAAATGTGTTAATCTACCAAGTTTTTTGATCTCAAACTCCTTGGTAAGATATTTCCTTAGAATCATTTTCTCCTTTTCATCATTCCGAGTCAAGATGATCGAGCGAGAACCCCGCGGCAGGAGAGTGCTTCATCCTGCAGTCTTTGCGTTCGATCGAGAGAGACAAACATCTTGTGAACCCCTCTCGCATGCGTGCGATCGAACGAGACTAGACAGGCGTGCAACTAGAAGATTTTACGCTTGCGTTTGGGGCTGAACAAAGCAGGATCGTGCGTCTCTAAAGCTTTCATTGCCGGAATTCTAAAGAATACAGGTTCCCACCACTGACCTTCATTGTCAGAATTTTGAGGCATATTGGTTCCCACCACTAACCTTCATTGTCAGAATTATGAGGATAATTGATCCTTCTGCTTCCTTCGCACGTCCAAGATAAAGGAGAGATCGAGCAGAGGGGGCCCTCTTGCATCCCTCTGGGGTGGAACCAAGCAAAAGCCTCCTTGCGTCTGGAAAGAGCTGAGAGTTTCCTCTTGTGCGGGTCTAGGGTCGGGCCAAGCAAGAATGTGAGACCTGCAATCCTTCCTAGAATCAAATCAAAGGGAGCAGAGGCCTTGCATGCGCCAGAACAGGGCCGATCAAACAAGAATTTGTTCAAGTGGAGCCGGATGACTAATTTACAATGAGTCAAAGGCTTAGCTCGATTGAACGGGAGGAGATCTAAGCGTCGAGTGCTGAGCGACTTGAAACGTTTTTTTTTTTTTTTTGCTTCTATTCTTGAAGCTTGTCTCAACCATAAAAATAGATTTTTTTTTTCTTTCTACTATCGTGGCTTCATTGCCGGGGAGTTATGCTATCTATAACCAATGCAGCCTTCATAGATTCAACTAGGGTGTCCAAGATACGTTTTATGTAATCCTCCATCGTTTGGTCGATCCTCGGGTTGACGTCGAAGAAGGTTGAATGGAGAATGTGTACGAATCTGTGTTCATCGTAGGCAATGCCGTAATTCATCTCCGGGTCAGCCATCCATGCAAGAAGTCGCTGTTTTGACTTTGGGAAGTGTTGGACGACAAGGACAAGCTTTGTCGAGGATACTATAGTGACGGGGAGCCAGTGGGAACTAGTAGACAACAAACTGCTCTCTTAATGCAGCCTTTGGAAGCTTTCAGGTTGAAGGCAAACCAAGTGGTAGGTGCAGGAAATTCTGTCAGCAACCTGGAGAGCACGAAAGGTATGAATCGGGTCAGCTTTAGGAGGATTTTGGAGAGATAAAACCTGGCAAAACAGCTAGGGAGGGGACAGCTGGATTGTGGCTAGGTTTTGGAATTATTTCATATTCGGGAGGCTGAACTTTGGGGACAGAAATTGACGTGGATTCTTGGGGAATTGATTCAGAGAAAGACCTTGAATTGTTTCCAAGAAAAGGAGCTAGCTTTAGGAAACTAATTTAATTCAAATCCCAGGAGGGGACCGGCGGCTTAAAGAGGGAGGAAGGGATTTAATGTGGTAATTAATGCTTGCTTAATTAATAAATCAATATTGGAAAGAAATACCTCATCCTCTCTTAATTTAAAATTTAAATAAGAATTGATTTAATAGGTTTCCTAAAATAAGATTTATAATTTAAGTAACTATTTGAAATTCAAATTGATTTGAATTTATTCAAATAAGAGTTACCAAATTTATGAAATCTAATTTAGGAAAGAATTGATAGCAAGTGGGGGAAGGAGGGAGGGACCAAGGAGGGGCCGGCAGTGGGGGGGTTGGTCGTGGATGGGGCGGCGGGTTAGGTATCGGCGTCGGGTGGAGGTAGAGTTTTAAATGGCTAGCGGCTTAAGGGTTTGGGAAAAGTAGTAGTGCCGGCGGTGGAGATTGGAGGAAGATGAAGAGATAAGAAGTAGAATCACAAACCCGACTTATCTAGGTTGGTGGGTGATGCACAATTCCTCCCTCTCCTAGGGATGTTTCTCGATGACTCTCGAGCTCTCACAAGAAAACAAGTGCAGAATTTTTTTTGATAATTCTTCATTACTTTGAAAGAAAGACAAGGGGCTATAAATAGCCTCGTACATAAGACTCAAGAAAATAGAAAAAGATGACAATGCCCTCAGGCTTACATACGACATCCCTTACTAAAAGGTTACAACGGGAAATTAAATAACACAAATACAACGATAACATAAATAAGAAAATAAATAAATCAAAAGTACAAAGACTCGATCGTGGCCGTAGATCGGCGGCCACGCCTCTGATAAACCTTCCATGATCTGATGTCCCCATCACCTCCACCATCAAATAGGAAGAATGATGCAGTTATTCAAATGATAATCAATTTTAGCCCAATTTCTCTATCTAAAACTTTTCTTTGGTGCTACAAAAGTTAAGTAAAAATATTCCAGTGTAATCTGCCTATCTATTAGCTAAAAGCTCACACGATTCATGAAATAAGTTGGGTTCTGTCTTACCATGTATCCATGATGACCACAAAAGAAAAAAACAATAACAACAACAACAACAACAACAACAACAACAAAATCAAGCCCAGAAAAGTAAAAAAAAAAAAAAACAGACAAAATCCTAATTAAGAAATAGCTGTAACAGTTTAAGTAATGGCATAATTTAAAATCCATAGTTACATTCAAATAATCATAGGGAAGCAAACCTTTGCTTTAATGATGCTAAATATCTCTCATGACAGTCCTGATGCACAGCATGCCCACAAGAAGAAATGTGAATTCCATCACAATCTTTCGGATCAAATTTAATAATTCTGGTAATTTTGCCCTTAGATTTTGATGAGAGATTTCCAAAATGTAAAACATCATACATGGATGAGTGTTGCTTAGAAGATATTCTTGAAAGACAAGCAACATATTCCCGCAGCACAGAGCCTGAATCTTTGCTTATATTTGAATCTACAACAGGTGAAGTTAAAAAGTTCTGCTCACCACTTGCAGAATCTGAACAAGCCAGGGTTTCATGCATATCATCTATGATAGAATGGAAAAGGTAATTTTCAATCAGTTCAAGGCAAAAGGAAGAATCTTTGGCAGCATCATGTGAAACCTTAGCTAGTTGAAAGTTTCCAATATCAGGAATCTGGTCTCTAATGAATTCCAAAAACATATCGACATCTGCAAGCTCAACATCATAATCAACTTCAGGAGCAGTAATTTGGACCAACTGATTAGGACTGGATGTGAAGGGGTCGGATGAATCAATCAACTTTAGCTTTCCAGCTGACCTGGCCTCCTTGTGCGACTGCTCCGCATTTTTCCAATCCGGGGGCCCTCGGTCTACAAAACTAGCTAACCTAGATTTCTGCAATCCAAATTTAAAAAAAAAGGTTAAAATATTTAGTTATCCAAAAATGAAGGTGTATATTCAATAATTTAGACTTAGAGAACCACACTGATATGGTAAATGATAATTCGAGGGCAATGCCGACAACTCCTAGAAAAGCTACTGTTAACTGAAACAATGAAAACATAAATAGAGAAGAGGAAGAGGAAGAAAACTGAGAAGGAACTAGGAAGCTTGCGTCTATACATCCCTTTCCAAAATTACCTTTCCCACTAAAGGCCTAATGGCATGATCATATTCATAACTAACCTAACAAGATGCTCAATAAAAACAGGACACATGTCCTTTGCTAACAAACCAAAGTAAAAAGACATGCTTTCTTTGTTTATGGATTAAGCAACTCCTAATTACCCAATTTCCAAGTGGTAGCATTTGAGGCAGGTTGGCAGAATGCGAGGTCAGTTGGGTTGGGCCAAGGAGCATGCTCTTGTCAGAGGTTCGCAAGTCAGAGTTGCATAAACACCCTTTTCCCTTGGCAAATTGACTATGTAATCAAGGTCAGTGTTTTAGTGTGACTGACGTAGATCATCATCGTCAATCCAAGTGGCTTCCAATTTGGACATCCTCACCAATAGTATTTGATATTGCTAATGCAGTCCATCACTGCGGTTTAGCTGCCTGTACTTGAGAATGAATTCAAGTTGGACCAATGAGTGGCTATACCAACTATCCGGTAGAAGAATGGAGGCTTGGAGGGTTAAGTTTGGGTGGTTATGCGAAAGACAAGGTGAATGCAGAATTACAAGGGAAGCTCTAGTTTGTAAGCTAAGACGTCAAATTTTTCCATAATATGAAAGGGACCATAAGAATGTCTACTCTTCTGAATAATGTATGTGGTGTACCAGAAATTGACGATGTGGCTACAATTTGGCTATTACGAGGTAGCTGACATTGAAGGTGGCATCCCCATAATGTTGATCGGCTTTTTGTTTCATCAGATTTCTGACTTGTAAGTTGTCATGGAGATAGAAAGGAAGAGAATGTCATAGTTTGAGCCACTTGTCAATGACCGTCATATTTTGTGGAATTGCCAACATATGGATGTATGGGTGATGGTGGATGATCGTATAATATCTAGAATGGTGTCATTCGATATGAAGAGTGGAAAGTGTCATAGGAAAACTCTACCCATTGTATGTAGTAATTCCAGCAGTTGGGGTTATCAAGTACATAACAATGGAGTTGCTCAATGGGTACTATTGGTGAACTCAGTTTAAACGTCCGGATGATGCTCCATACAATTGTGTAGTTTAGTCCCTATTTGGCTAAATATAGCTAGACAAATTGTGTTCATAAAAATGCAATCAATATAATAGGTCATAGTTTTTGGAACTCCATGTATGCGACGACTATCATTAATTATGAATTGGCGAGGAGTGCGGTGTGGAGAGAACGTACTTAGACAATCGACAACGGCCATGATTGTGTTTTTACCTCACGATGGGGGTAAACAAACAATGAAATCCATAATATGATCATCCCATGCTGCCTCTAGAATTGGAAGAAATTGAAGCTAACCAGCAGAGGCAGAGGGTTGAACTTAGTTACTAGGCATATTGGGCAAGATTGAATGAAATCGGCGACGTCCTCTTTTTTGTGGCACCATTACAAGGCAACGGCAAAAGATGGGGGATTTTAGACTGTCCATAGTGACCACACATAGTATGCTAGTAGTCGGTTCCTTGAGATGAAAAGTACCTACTATCATAATTCTGTTGTGTTCATAGAGAAGGCCATCATGGTAAGTGGAAGGGGTTGGAGATTGATCTTGGAATGACACTTTATAGATGATCTCAATTAAATGTTATATGGCTATTATCTCAGATTTAATTTAAACCAGTAATTAGTGTATCAATGGGAAGATGAGGGGTAGGAGATTGACGGTGAATGTCTTGCTGGGTTCATAAGTTTGGGATAGGACATTGGTGACTTTGTTTGTGGATTCAGCCTTGTATTCAATGGTAAAATCATAGCCCATCAACTTGAGTAAAAAATGATGTTCATTAGGAGTATAGATTACCTGATTCCTTAGTTTGCAGATGCTTTGTCGAACCGTGAATATCATGAATTAAAGTAGGGAAGGTAATGACACCATTTTTTTAACAGGCTCCGTAATTGCAAAGAGTTCACGAACATAAAAGATTGTTGCATTCTGAAGTTTAATTTCTTGCTATAAAATGCAAGAAACTATCAATAATTAGGAGAGCTAAAGTTCACCGAAATTAGAGTAAAAACTAAATTTAGTTATTTCTCAATGAAAGAAACCATAGATATGAAAATGGTAATACCAGGACGTTGCCAGCAACACCTTGAAAATATACTGTTCACTAAAACAATTAAATAAACAGAAAAGAAGAAGAGAAAAAATTTTTGCGAAGGAATATTGACCTTTTTCATTACTTTTTGTAGTGTATTATAGCATTGTCGTTATACACCCCTTTCCATGATTACCCATAATTGTTCCTTTCCCACTAAAAGTCTAATGGCATGCATATAACTAACCTAATAAGATGCTCAACAAAAATAGAACATGCCCATTGCTAAAAAAACCTAAGGAAAAAGACATGTTTCCATTTATTTAAGGATTAAGAAGCCCCTAATTAATTGGGTCCACAGGGCAATGTTTGAATTAGGTTGAGGGCTGGTTAGACGTTATCAAAGCTTCATCAATTGGAGTCACAGCACACTTCAGTATTTTTAGTGGTGGAAAAACACCCAAAATTCGAGAAAACTTTCATGCCAAGAAATACATAAAAACATAAGAATGATTTTTTTTTAACAAAGATTATAAATTCAACACCAACCAAGCCGCAAAATTGAGAATGATTGGTATCTGGTAAACAAAATAAATGAAATATGTGATATGAAAAAAATTTCACAACTTCTAATGAAAATCTAGATCTGAATTTATGATTTATTTGTCTGCTACTTAAAACTTTATAAATTTAAAACCCTAAAACCATTTAAACATTATATTTTATCAAAAAGTGAAAAGAAAATACTACTTTTGGAAAGAAGGCAATTTGATTCCATGATAGACATGGATTGCAAAACTTTTTCTTCTTTTTTTACCTTCTTTTTTTAAATCAAACTCCAAAACTTCCCTTTTGGAGTAACACTAGGCCATTTTCTGGTGGTGATACCATAACAGAGTTCTATGGATAGAATAAGGATACACTCCCAAAATACATCCATGCTTAAAATGAGATTCTTGTTTCTCATCCCCACAACTTATGTGGCCTAATCAAAATGGGTAGGCCGCATATCAAAAAAAGCTTTTGACCACATAATGAAGGAAAAAAAAAAACACTCATTTTAAGTGTGAATTTATTTAAGCAATGAAGCATTAATCTTATGGATATAATGAAAAAAAAAAACCAAGAATAATATGGTGAAATTTAAAGGGAAAAAAGCTATTAATTTTCAAATCTAGGATGTCTGGAGATGTAAAGTGAAACTTTAAAGTTGAAACAAATTTGATGCGGGTAAAAATGACTACCTTCATTAAGAAAATATCATTAAAGTTTTGGTGTAGCCTAGAAATGGATTATAAATAATTAATAGGTGGACTGAAAAGATACAAAAATTGATTAATGAAAAGAAATTATGCTTTTAAGACGAAAACAAAAGGAATAACTACTAACACATAAAAAACTTTCAAGCTAGAAGTATTGCGAAGAGAAAGGTAAGAAAAGCCAAAATTTCAACTCTTGATGATTTAAGTAGTAACTTAGGTATTAGAAAATAAGATATATATATATATATAATGCAAGAAAAAACTATTAAAGCTATAACATGATCTTAATTAAGCTGAAGGCATAAAAATACTATTAGTTATGAAATTAATAAGTGATCTTTGAAGAAATTTCTCTAGAAAAACCAAACGATCATGTTGATGAAGTACACTACAACGATCAAGATGAATAAAGTTAAAGTTCTATGTCCAGGTGAGATATCTATGGAGATCAAGATAGTTATGAAATACATTCAAGTAATTTGATTATCAAATTTTTTAATTAAAATTAAAAGACTGGAATAATGCCAAATGATGGGACATTAGAAAGGAAGCATTTTATCACTAGGCTTTTGAAACAAAGGTAGATAAACAAAAAATTGTAATTATAGAAGAATCAAACTGATGCAGCACAGAATGCTCATGGTTCAAGTTATTTTATGCTTCATGGAATTTTTTATCACTGAAATCTATTTAACCATTTAATATTTACCATGTATTTAGTTTATAATTTAGAAGCTTACACCATAAATAGAGCTCCATAAGTTTTTTATAATAATGATGAATAATGATTGATGATCAAATCATTTCTCTATCATAGTTGTCAAGTTTTTTTATTACAAGTTTGAAACTTAAAAGGGTTAAAGAAATTGCACATCATCAATTCAATTCTCATTATTTTTCAATTATTTTAATCTCATTATCTCATCCTGATGTATGCAAACTAGAGAGAAAAGCCAAGTTGGAGAACACAAGGACAAAATAGAACAAAACTCGATTCACTTTAGCTTGCAAACAACCAAACAAACATTCAGATAAACAAAAGTCAAATAAAACGAAACAAAATAATAAAATAAAAACGCTATCCTTAGAACAACGTCTAGCAGTTTCCTCACATGCAACGAGAGTAGGAAAATATATGAAAATAGTGCTTAGGCTTGCAAACCGAGGGTCCACCACTGCAAAAGGGTCCAACATCCTACCAAACTCCTCCGGCAAATGTCTCCAAATTTCAGCCAACAAACAACTTCCAAGAGCTCAAGAAGAAGAATACTGGTGGAGTGAAACTTGCGTAGAGAAGAAGATGTTAGAAGCCAAGATGAAATAGAGAGGAGGAAAGGGGGTGGAACAAGCTCTCAAGCTTTTCCAATAGAAGAAACCCTCAGGTTTTTAGTAGAGACTTTGCTCAGATTTTCAACAACATTTCCCTCCTCAAAACATCTCTAATTTATAGGAAAAAGAAAGAAGCTAAACAACCACAACACCTCCAACCAAAACCAATTAGGTTTGTAAAGATATGAAAAGCCAAAAGACACGACAACAGCCCCCATAAACTGCACAGAAAACAGAGAGAAAAAGCCACAAGAAGCCCAGCCAGCAAGCCATGGGAAAGCAGCCAGAGAGGGACCCGAGGAGCCAACACAGGAAACGGGGCAGGGATTCACGGGAAAAACAGCCAGGGGAAAGAAACGAAAAAGACAACCAGCTAAGCATTGACTCACATGAAAGAAACCAAAGAGACACAAGAAGGGGAAGAGACAAGATCCACTCCAAATACCTTTATGATTTTATGAGCTAGGAAGTGCATTTACTCCTCCAATTAATGAGCTAAACTTCAGCTCAAGCATTAATGAGCTAACACCAAGTAGAACCTAACTTTTAAAACTCAAAACCAAGCAGCCAAAGCCTAGCCCGTGAACAGCCAAGGCCCCAAACCGAGAACAGCAATCATCCCAAGGACAAAAAGGAACCAAATGCAAGCAAACCCAAGACTTGTCATTCCCAAGCACTTCCTACCATGATCATTGGATGCCCTCCATCATTGGATAGCTTTAAACAAAATAATAAACACAACTAATATTGTTCACATTACTTCAAAACAAAATAAACTAAAAACATGAATGCATCACATCTACTTCCTATTTTCCAACTATTTAGTATCTTCAACTCTCATTCTTTCAATAGTATTCTTTATCCATCATCTTCTATGAAAAGAATCTATAAATTTGTTTGCATTGCTATCTTAATTAACAAACTTTTAAATAATATATTAAAGTTATAGAATAGGGCACCGGAACATAAGATTAGAAAATCATATTAGCATACATGAAACAAATTGATTTTTAGGTGGAGAATCTACTATGGAGGAAACTCCTTAGTTAAGACAATTAATGAAAAAATACCAAAAGAAATAAAGAGGGATTCTCACATGTTATTTACTAATTCTAAATTGTTATATGACCGGGTACCACAAGAATTGAATTCATTGGCATCAAAACGAAAATTTTGTTTGGCAAATCAATGTTAAAGTTGCTACAGATCGGTATGAGGCAATAGTGCTAACGTTAACAGTTGTGAAATGGCAACAAATTTTTCAAACACAAAAGAATTACATCAAGGATTAACATCAAATTCATACTATTGATTATGAAGATGCTTATGAAAGATATTTAAAGTAATGCACCATACATTAAGTTAATTGTAAATTATATAAATTTGTGCATGCAAGAAAAAATAAGAACACTAAAGCAATTTTCAAAATATAAATTTAGAGTTAACCATCTTAGATATACTATAAAAAAAACGAGGACAATAATTCCAGAGTTAAAGATGACCGATTAATAAGAAGTGTCTAGGAGTATTATGTATTAGACATCATCATAGATATTATACATAAACTTCATAAAATAACAATAAAATTAACTATGCTACATGGATAAAAGTGTCAGGTATTAGTTGAGCGTGAAATTTAAGAATATGTTATGCCGGTCCACCTTGGACCGGCTCAACCTGGACCGGCCCAGCCGGTCTAGGTCTATGGCAGACGGACAAGGGTCCGGGCGGAAGAGAGAGGGGGCCAAGGAGTGGGGTCCACTTGCAATTCAAATTTGGGTTAAGTGCTTTTGGAGGGAGAAGGAAGGGTAGAGTAGTCCTTTTGCTTTTATTTTGAATTAGATTGTATTAATAGGGAGTTATGAGGGAAGGAAGTTTTTTATCTTGCTTTTGAAAAGAGTTTGAGTCCTAGGTCTTCTTGCTTGGGCTCTCGGCGTTGCCGGAGATTGTAGGAGAGTTGTTCTTCCTCTCGAATTGAAGAACATTGTATCGAGCTTTGGTTTTGATTGCCTACTAGTGGAATACAATCGTTTGCAATTGTTTTCCTACAAGTTTCTTCCCTATTTCCGCTGTTTTTGCGCTATTTGTGTGCCGATTTGGGTTAGGTTTGCTTGCGAACTCAAGTATTACCTTAGGGTTACTTGCGAACTCAAGTATTTCCTATCAAATTGGTATCAGAGCAAGATCCGGGCGGTGGAGGGTGGTTTTTCTCCATTATTCGCTGCAGATTTTGTTGATTTTGGGGAGGATCAGGAGGCATCTCGTCATTTTCCATGGCATCTAAGCGAGTAGAAGTCTTGGAGACCGAGATGGGGCAACTTAAAGCGGATCTGGATGAGAAGATGGCCACATTGAGCGAGAATGTGGAAGGGAAATTCGTGGCATTGGAGGAGATGATGAAGAAGTTGTTGGAAGGGCAAGCAAGGGCTGTGCCGGGGGAGGAAATAGGAGAAGGGAGTGGAAGCAGGGGGAAGAAGAAGGTGAATCCAGACGAGGAAGAGGAGGTGGGACTGTTTAACAGCAGCGGGAGGATGCCACCTCGGGAGTCCATCAGGCGAGAAGAGCATGAAAGAAGGAGAGACTTCAGGGAAGAAAGAGAGGATGATTGGCGTCGCCGGAGGCCCGATCCAGTGGACCGGCCATGGGGGATCCAGAATCACCATGGCGGAGCGCGAGGGGAAGATGGCTATCGGCGGCCGAGGAGGGATGATGAGCCCCGATATGGAGAGAGGGGAACTTGGGAAGACCCCATTGCATGGGACAGAGGAGGCCATGGGGGGAATAGGGCATACGGGGTGGACACGAGAGCCAGAAAGCTGAAAATGCCCGTGTTCGAAGAGGGAAATGTGGATGAATGGATCCACAAGGTGGAGAGGTATTTTGCAGTGAATGGCCTGATGGAGGAGGAGAGATTGATGGAGGCTAGCATGTGCTTGGAAGGGGCGGCTTTTGCATGGTTCAAATACATGGATAAGTGGGATCCGGTGAGGACTTGGAGGGACTTCAAGGAGGCTATCAGAGAGAGATTCAGGGGGGGCAGCCCATGGGAGATATCAGAACAGTTCTACGCCCTCACGCAAGAGGGAACAGTGGAAGAGTACCGGAAGAAATTTGAGAGTCTGGTGGGTGACATGGAGGGATTATCGAACAGCACTCTGGGGGGAAACTTTATGAAGGGCCTTAAGCCAGAAATTAGAGATGCGGTGAAGGTAATTAGGCCGAGGGACCTGAGGGAGGCCATGAAGTTGGCTCAACTGGTGGAGAACCAGAAGACCAACGCCCGAAGTTGGAGGAACAACCACTCAGGGGGTCCTACCAGGACAACTACCACTTACTTGGCTCCAAAAGGGCCAACCCCTAGTGTCCTTAAAGAAAGTGGGAAGGAGAAGAGCGGGGTGACCAGATCAGTTTCAAGAGATTGACCGAGGAGGAGATGCAGGAGAAGAGGGCCAAGGGCCTTTGTTTCAGATGTGAGGAGAAGTTTGTTCCAGGGCACAGGTGCAAGGATCGCGCTCTTCGGGCTCTCACCGTCTATATAGACGAGGCGCCTGAGGAGGGTGATGCTTCTGATGAGGAGCAGATTGATCCCCAGTTGGAGGTAGCCGAGGTATCCCTAAATTCTGTGATGAGATTTACTCCTAGCCATACGATGAAGGTGAAAGGGAAAATCCTTGGGAGGGAGGTAGTAGTGTTGATCGACAGTGGAGCCACCCACAATTTCATATCCGCTCAGGTGGCGGAGGAGCTGGGAATGGAGCCTACTGAGACAGGCAATTATGGGGTGATGATGGGGACAGGGAAGATTGAGTCCAGCACTGGTATCTGTAAGGGGGTGGAGATGAGACTACAGGAGATCAGGGTGGTGGAGGACTTCCTACCCCTGAGGTTGGGTAGCACAGACGTCATTCTGGGCATGAAGTGGCTACAGACCTTGGGTGAAACCAAGGTAAACTGGGGGACCATGGTGATGGAACTGATGGTAGAGGGAAAGAGGGTGAAGCTGAAAGGGGAACCAGGATTGTCCAGAGCTGGAGTGTCTCTCAGGTCGATGGTGAAGATGATCCATGAGGAAGGAGGAGGGTTCCTTGTGGAGTTGCAGAGCTTGGAAGATCGTCAGGAGGAGGAAGACAAACACATTCCTGTGTTAGTTCAGCCCTTTCTGAAGGAATTTGAGGATGTGTTTCAACCTCCGGTGGGACTACCACCTGACAGAGAACGGGAGCACCAGATTATCCTGAAAGAGGGGGTATCCCCTATCAGTGTGAGACCTTACAGATACCCTCAGATGCAGAAAGATGAGATTGAGAAGTTGGTGGGAGAAATGCTAGGAGGAGGGATCATTCAGCCCAGTGTGAGTCCTTTCTCTAGCCCAGTTCTGCTGGTAAAAAGGAAGGATGGGAGTTGGAGGTTCTGTGTTGATTACAGATCCCTCAACAAGGAGACAGTGCATGACAAGTTTCCCATCCCTGTGATTGACGAGTTGATGGATGAGCTACATGGAGCCGTTTTATTCACCAAGATTGATCTAAAGTCAGGCTATCACCAGATCAGGATGAGGAAGGAAGATGTGCAGAAGACAGCCTTCAGGACTCATGAGGGCCACTACGAGTTCCTGGTGATGCCTTTTGGCCTCACCAACGCACCAGCCACATTCCAGGCATTGATGAACCGGATCTTCAAGCCACACCTTCACAGGTTTGTGTTGGTGTTTTTTTATGACATTCTCATCTATAGCAGGACTGAGAAGGAACACCTAGAGCACCTGAGAGTGGTGTTGGGGGTGCTGAGGGAGCATCAGCTGAAGGCCAATCTCAAGAAGTGTGACTTCGCTCAGGCACAAGTGGAGTACCTGGGGCACGTGATATCTCAGGAGGGAGTGGCTGCGGATCAGTCCAAAATAGAGGCAATGTTGGCCTGGCCTCAACCCAAGACCTTGAAGGGGCTCAGAGGATTTTTGGGACTAACCGGCTACTACAGGAGGTTCGTGAGAGGATACAGCACCATAGCAGGACCGCTGACAGAGCTGTTGAAGAAGGATAATTTTTTATGGGGGGAAGCAGCTTCTGAGGCTTTTGAGAAGCTGAAGAAGGCCATGACGACGGTGCCCGTACTTGCTCTGCCAGACTTCAATCAGGTGTTTGTATTGGAGACAGATGCTTCAGGCTATGGATTGGGGGCAGTGTTGATGCAGAACCATAGAGCTATAGCTTACTTCAGTCAGATACTGTCGTCCCGGGCTAGGCTGAAGTCGGTTTATGAGAGAGAGCTGATGGCGATTGTACTGGCCATCCAAAAGTGGAGACCTTATTTCTTGGGCAGACATTTTATTGTCAGGACTGATCAGAGGAGCCTGAAATACTTGCTAGAGCAAAGGATGGTCACCGAGGAGCATCAGAGGTGGTTGTCCAAACTGCTCGGATATGATTTTGAGATCCACTATCGGCCGGGATTAGAGAATAAGGCAGCGGATGCCTTATCACGCTGTATGGGGGAGCTCCAGGGGATTGCTGTATCAGTACCGGTTCTGATTGATTGGGGAGCCATCAAAGAGGAGAGCATCCAGAATGAGGAGCTAAGGAGAATCAAAGAAGAGGTGCTATCAGATGAAAACAACCACCCAGGCTACTCAGTTGTGGGAGAAAGACTGTACTATCAGGGAAGGAGTGTGATCCCTAGGTCTTCCATTCATATTCCCCAACTGCTACAGGAATTTCATGGGAGTGCCATAGGAGGACATTCAGGAGTGCAGAAAACCTATAGCCGGTTAGCTGCTGAATTGTACTGGAAGGGGATGAGAAAAGACATAGAAGAGATGGTGGCTAAGTGTGATACCTGCCAGCGGAACAAGTACATGACGATGGCACCAGGGGGATTACTACAGCCCCTGGCCTTACCAGAGAAGGTTTGGGAGGAGATCACTATGGATTTCATTGATGGGCTTAAAAAATCTGATGGATATACGGTGATATTTGTAGTGCTCGATAGGCTGAGCAAATATGCTCATTTCATTCCCTTAAGACACCCGTACACAGCGGTGTCGGTAGCAGCAGCATTTGTGAGGGAGATAGTCCGCCTGCATGGGGTACCGGAGTCTATTGTGTCGGATAGGGACAAGGTGTTCCTGAGCCATTTTTGGAGGGAGTTATTTAGGATGCAAGGCACAGTATTGAAGAGGAGCACAGCATATCACCCACAGACTGATGGACAGACGGAGGTGGTGAATAGAAGCTTGGAGACATACTTGAGATGCTTTGTGTCTGAGACACCGAAGCAGTGGGCCAAATGGTTGGCCTGGGCAGAATACTGGTACAACACCTCCTCTCACTCGGCTACCAAGATGACACCTTTTAAGGTGTTATATGGAAGAGACCCACCACACCTGGTACACTACAGCAATAGGAGTACTCCAGTATCTGCAGTGGATCAGCATCTAAAGGAAAGAGATCAAGTGTTGGACGAGCTCAAGAGGCATCTTCTCAGAGCCCAACAGATTATGAAGAAACAGGCGGACAGTAAAAGGAGGGATATACAATTTGGAGTTGGAGACAAGGTCTACTTGAAGCTCCGACCATACAGGCAGAGGACTATATCCCAGAGGAGAAATGAGAAGCTAGCAGCAAGATATTTTGGCCCTTTTGAAGTGGAGGAGAAAATCGGGGAGGTAGCATACAGATTGAGGCTTCCTTCAACAGCCAGAATACACCCCGTTTTTCATGTATCACAGTTGAGGAAAGTGGTGGGGGAACATGCAGTAAGCCCAGAGCTGCCCAGCACATTGAGGGAAGACATGGAAGTGACACTGGAGCCTCTAGCGGTAGAAGGAGTGCGCATCAATGAAAAGGGGGAAAAGGAAGTGAAGATTAGGTGGAACGGCCTCCCAGATTATGAGGCCACATGGGAGCCATTGGAGAGGATTGCAGTACAATTCCCTGCCTTCCACCTTGAGGACAAGGTGGTACTTTGGGAGGGGGGTAATGTTATGCCGGTCCACCTTGGACCGGCTCAACCTGGACCGGCCCAGCCGGTCTAGGTCTATGGCAGACGGACAAGGGTCCGGGCGGAAGAGAGAGGGGGCCAAGGAGTGGGGTCCACTTGCAATTCAAATTTGGGTTAAGTGCTTTTGGAGGGAGAAGGAAGGGTAGAGTAGTCCTTTTGCTTTTATTTTGAATTAGATTGTATTAATAGGGAGTTATGAGGGAAGGAAGTTTTTTATCTTGCTTTTGAAAAGAGTTTGAGTTCTAGGTCTTCTTGCTTGGGCTCTCGGCGTTGCCGGAGATTGTAGGAGAGTTGTTCTTCCTCTCGAATTGAAGAACATTGTATCGAGCTTTGGTTTTGATTGCCTACTAGTGGAATACAATCGTTTGCAATTGTTTTCCTACAAGTTTCTTCCCTATTTCCGCTGTTTTTGCGCTATTTGTGTGCCGATTTGGGTTAGGTTTGCTTGCGAACTCAAGTATTACCTTAGGGTTACTTGCGAACTCAAGTATTTCCTATCAGAATATTAGCATAATATATGGTACACAGAGAAAACAAGAGCATATAATGAAATATGATAGCAAAAAATAAACTTCTACGGTTTGAGCAAGAGTACGTAGATTAACAAAGAGTACTGTGAATAAAAAAAATAATTTACCAAAAGTAATATGATTTGAAGTCGTAAAAAAATCTTGAAATAACAATGATGATTTCATAAAATATAACCAAAATAGTTAGGGATAAGGACAATAATGACTGATTGATATTGCAAGGCTATCTAGCAGTAGAATTAGCATGATATCATCTCAACCCTGATCATGATTTGCATGTTCATACCCACTCATGTCAAGAGTCATGAAGAGCATGGAACTTGAAAACAGTTTGAAGTACTATTAATCACCCAAACTTGCAATTTTACTTGGGATCAAACTGAGTATATTACTCAGACATCTTTCACTCTCTCAAACTCTCATATAAATCATAAATGCATGAATTAAAAAGGTGTAAAATTTATTTTGTACAACTTTTGCACAACTTTTTGAGATTTTTCATTTGATCTTAAAAGTTCAATTGCAGAAATTGGCACCCAAAGGCATTTCCAAACCTGTCTCCATCCAGAACACCCATCAACCAAAAGAATTATCATTTATACTTCTTAGCAATAGAACAACAAATAACAACTCAATTCATCACTAATTTCCAATTAAGAACAACCAAATAAGAACTCGCCCAAATTTTCCCACATCAGTACAAAGTTAGAAATTAAGAAGCTAAAAATTGGTAATCTGTGAACACATAATGGCACTTCATATCTGATTTTGCATATTTTTTTGTTGCAAAGCATCCCTCCAAAGAAGACAAAATACGGATAAAGGCAAAACTCAAAAGTAGATGATCATCAAACCGATTACCTGGACAAGAATCAGTAAACATAATGGACTTCCTGAATCAGGATCATGGCACAAAGAACAAAAAGGTACTGACTCTTCTCTCACATCAATTTTCGGAAGAGATTCCTTCTGTTTGTATGATTCCTGCTCAAAGTCATTGGAGCTAAGACTTTCAATAAATTTGGACTGCTCTGCTTTCATTTTTTCCTGCAAAACAGCAGGAAATACACTTACCCTCATCCCAGTAATCACATAGACAAAATAAAAGCATGAATTTACTATCTCAGCACAGCACAATATAATAAGACATTTTCTCCAGTAAATAGATCAGTTCCCATGATCATGAAAATCAACTGTAGGAGTTTGAAATAAAATCTTGATTTTATATTTGAAGATGCAACCACCTCATTAATTATCAAATTCAGGGGGGGAAATTGTAATGCAAATTACTATGGCATGAAGTCAATTTCCTTCAATATTGAAAACTTGAGAATCTCCTTCAATATTGAAAACTTACGAATAGGCATATGCAGATTACACGAGAGAGGGCAGCATGGCAGGGGCGATAAGGGCAAGGGATTCAACCCCCCTTGTGGGGCCATTAAACCTATCATTACATATGTGAGAAGAGGAATTAAGGACGAGATTAATTAGGATATGTTTCCTAATTAAAAAGGGCTGATTTGAAGGGGATTAATTATGAGATATTTACTAATTAAAAAAAGGCATATTTGGGGGCTGAATTCGAGATTAATTAGAAGATATTTCTTAATTAAAGATGACAGATTTGGGGGTTGATTTGGAGGAGATTAATTATGAGATATTTCATAATTGAGGATGACTGATTTGGGGGCTAATTTGAGAGGGAATTATGGGAGGGCAATTTTGAAATTTATTGTTTTATTGTTTGCTATAAGCAGTAGAATTTATGTTATGTTTGTATGCAAGATTTGTTTTGAGAGTGTTGTAGTTTTCTTTTTGTGAGGGATCCAAGCTGCGTCTAGGATTTGGGAGAGAAGGTCCCCCTCTCAAAAAAGGACAATTGTATCATGCTTTTTTCGTATTTTATTTTCTATCAATATAAATCTATTTTTGTGTTGAATCTCTTTGAGTTTGTTTTTGTTTTTTATACCAAGGCACATCAGCAGATTTCCATGGATAGCTATGCAGGAACATTATTTCATATATGAAAATGATCTAATTGCATGAACTATTAAGAATCTTTTTTTTTTTTTTTGTCAGGTGCTCTTAAGGTACAGAGAAAGTATACAAGTCCCTAGAACACACTAGAATTTATTTATTTTTGCATTATCCCAGAAGATAAAATTGTTGATAAACAACAACAAAGTGTTATGTTTGCATTAAACTCAAAATTCACACTGAAATACATACAATCCAGCAAACCAACCATTTAGATTCATAGTCCACCAAAATTTTGGAAATAAGACATCTTTCAAAAACCTGCAAAGAGCCAGAAGGTGAGAACTAAAAATTCAGCAATCTTCATGCCTTGCACAGTACCAAATAGAAAATGGATCGAAATTGTACAAAAATAAAATTTTGATTTGCAATATTGTTATGTACTTCAAGAACAATAAAATAGAAAATGGAAGACTGGTTTGGCAATTGTGTTAGCAAGAACATGAAGCATGACAAGGGCTCTCATTTCCCACACAAATCAAAATTACCATAAAAAAAGTTCTTGAGAAGCTATCTAAAAGTAACAAATTACCAAAAGAAGCATTATTTTAGAAAAAGAAAATTGATAATAATTCTGAAACATACCAATACGGCAGCCTGACGCTGCCGTGCTTTTAATTTCCTCTCATCTATGTCAGAAATACATGCAAAATTCTGAGCAGTGCTATTGAGTTGTGGCACATAGCAGACTACATCAGGAGCCAAACGTTTGAGCTCAGACATACAAGTAGCATTTAACTGTGCAAACTTCTTCAGCAAAGTCTCAATTAAAGAAGAAATGTTACAATGCCTTGTCTCGGAATAGACATCATCATTTTGTTCCCTGTATTTCCTCATTAAGGAAACCAATAATGATAGCATGCTTTGATTTTTCCAGAACGCAGAGGCACTGCTGGGACCCATGTCAAATTCTTCACTAGCACTGGTTAGCATAGGAACCGTACCATCTGTAAGGAAAAGTTGCTGTGTTTCACAGATATCTAATGCTAAAGAAACCAAGTGCAATGCTGTAATAAGAACTGCATCTGGAGCCCGGGAAGCAGTAGATCTTTCAGAGAAATATGCATAAAAAAAAACTACCCGAACAATTTGGAGAACCATTTTTGAAGTAGCTATTCTACATATAGAGGCTAGAGGCTCGAAGATGGGAGTCCATCTTGGCAGCTGAGCATTCAAGGCAGAGACATTACAGAAACGAAAATATCTCTCCTCTGCAACTTGTAGATCTCTTGAGCTCCAACGAGGATGATACAAGTCCAATTCTTTCCAATATGCTTTACGTAGTGAATACTTTCCCTGGAATTAAGTGTAAAAAAATAAAAACCTATTCTAGCTATAATACAAAACTAATAACATAGTCTACAATAGTCAGGAAAAAAAAACCTGCTTCATCCCAGATGGATTGCAATATACTGCAAGCATGTCCACAGTGTTTTGGAGTTTATCACTCTTTGACAGATCCCTAGGCAGAGATTTAACTAGCTGGCTATGAGTAGCATCACCAATAACCAACCTATACACCAGTTCTCTCCGTAGATTTTCTATCGTAGAGGACCCGCAAAATCGACGTTCTTTAACAATATGAATGAATAGAGTGAGCATTTCTTGTACTAGGACAGGTTCATACCTGAAATGAACTCTTTCATGATGCATTCAATTCCTGGGAATGTTTATACAAGAGCAATTCATACTAACATTTAGAGGAGAGAAGGCAACAATGCACAGGAACAAAAAAATTAAGGCATGCCTATGGGGATATTTTTTAAGGAATGCTACAAGTACTTCACTAAAAAAAATGCCACACCATAAGTGTAGTGCTTAAACAAATCTACAAGGTATAAAACATTGAAGAGGTAAACAACTTAACATGCAGACAGACAAGTAGAAAAAAATTTGGCAACGACCTTAGCCCTATGAAGCATTTGACTGCAGCATATGCATCAATTAAACAAATAAAAAATGCCATGCATCTCCCAAAGCCATAAAAGAAAAAAAAAAAAAGAATTTTATCCAGAATTTTCAACAGAATGATTTATTGAAACTGGAAGGCTTGTTGATAACCTTTATTCTACAATTAATTCTAAGAAATTGGGCTAAACTGCAATACAGCAAGTGCAATTAGTAAATAAAGTGGCGATCAAATTCTTAATTAATGCAATAGGCAGTCATGCTACCACCTACACTACCATGACCTCTGATAATAAGGGAAGGCGTGGTTCGTGGATGGCCAGACAACCAACAAGTATCATAATACTACAAGAAAGAAAGTGTAAGCCACTATAGCTTTTAGACCAAATTGAGTCAAAACTTCAAAACAAAATCTATTTCGTAATTTCTATTAGAAAATGATTCATTTCTTGCAAATAAAACATAATAAGTGCCTGAAAATCAAATAAGAAACACTCTTTAACAATTTTTTAATAATAGATCAAAAGCATGGTTTAAAAAGGCAATCAAGGCGTGTGCCTATAATAGTACCTATAATATTGTATTTGGTTATATGTTCGATAAAAGAGCATCATCAGTTTCCTTGCTAATAGTACCTATAATATTGTATTGATTATTCAAATTATTACAAATAATACAAGTGCCTAAAAACCTGCAGAGAGACTGTTAATAAAGAAGAGAAAGCGTCTCTATTAGACTTCATGTGCTGCACACTTCATTGATTTAATACTTGAGAGATTAGGACAATTGTCACTACATAAATTTGCTTTTTTAAAGGCAAAAATTGTTAGCAAATTTATTTACAATTACTCTTTGATGCTTAGTTTGATCAGAAAGTTGATTGAAAAAAAAAAAATTATTCGGCTTGCAGCCATTAGATTTGCAACTACAAATTTTATTTTCGCAAAAATTGAAGGAGCTAAGACAGCCTTATAAGTTACATTTCTTTTGAGGGCTAGGATAGAAATTTCCAGGCAAAAAGACAAGGGCAAAAAAAGAAAAAAGGTTGTATTGAAAGATAATTCTTTTTATTGTAGTATAAATTATGTTCTGAATATTATAGAACATTTATTTAAGGTACTAAGAATGGCTGATGATGAGAAAACCCCAGCAATGATATTTATCTATGAAGCTATGAATAAGTATAAAGAGAACAAAACAAGAGATTTGGGAGGATAAGAATATACCTATAAAGAAATTTGAGAAATTATAGATGAAAAGTGAGATCGCTAGATACACCAACACTTGCACACTATTGCATATTACTTAAACCCTCAATTTCAGTATGATAGAGACTTTTCCGTAGATAAAGAGATTACTTTATATGTATGCATGGATACACAAATTTCTAAAAGTGAATACCTCAAAATAAATGATCAACTTGAGAATTTTCATTTAAAAAATCACATATTTAGATTTATAGCAACTCAAGCACATTATAAAATAAGCTCCCCCAGTAAGTTTACATTCATTTATAATTTAAATTTAAACATTTATGTTTAAACTTTCTACTTGAATATACTTAAATAATTTTTTTTATTCAATATAGAACATTAGTTGACTCAACTTAGAGATTATGTTCTTAAACTTAAAGCATTTACAGTTAAAATTCTTAGCTTAATCTATTCGACTTTTACACGTGAGCGTAATTAGAGCGCCTTCAACTAAGTTTATAAAAAGAGAAAAATCGATTGGTTGTAGGACATATGAACAAGCTGGAAAAAAATGAAACATAGACACCTCAAATTACAAATGCAAAAAACTAGTGATTTGAATTGGATCATTTAGTTGTTGATAACTTACAATCTAATGATAAATGGATAATGCCCAAATGTATCGAAAGTCTTGAAGTTGAAGCTAAAGGATAAACTTATAATGATAAAGAGAATGAAGAAATTAAAGCAGATTTTGAAAGGTTAATTAACTTAAGAGTAGTTTCTATTTCACAAGTATATAAACGGAAGAAACAAAGTAGAGATTAAGCTTCAAAAAAAATCTAAATGTAATATTAAATATAACAAATTATTTTTGTGTCTTATTAATTTATTAATTTATTTTCGATTATATCTAACACAATATTAACTGGTATAGGTGGTAAGAAAAAAAATATTATATTTGAAGAAGATTTTAAATATGACTTTGACACAAGATATAAAGATTCTTCTGAAGAATGTTAAAATGAGGATGAGGTTGTCTTGGATCTTGATCCTAAGGGCGTATTTAAGTTATAAGTGAGTGTTTAATTTGAATCAACTTTCAAACTTTTGTGTTATCATAACATCTATTTTCAAACATGTCATTATGTTGATAGTTTATTTCATTATTTAATCATTTTTAAAAGTTATTTATAATTTTTTTAGTATTTTATTTTTTTGTTTCAAGGTTTATATATCGTCTCGCTAAGACAAAACACTTCAATTTCTAATCTTGATTTAAACCTTGATGAAAAGTTATGATTGAACATTAGATTTTAAATTGTGTGCGCTCAATTGGATTCTAATGCACATCCAAATCCCACAATAAGAATCAGCTCAATCAGCTGGCATACTTACGAGTGAATATGAAGAGATGTAAATAGGACAATTTATGTGAAAACTTGAACAATATAAAAGCTAATACCAAAGGTTCAATCTAGTCATGCAACACAATATTTTGCAAGGATTATAACTACCAGGTCAACTTATTTGTAACTAAAAGCGCCAGTTCGTTCAGCACACGAGACATCAACCAGGCATAAAACCCACAACATTTTGCTTATATGCCTTTCATTACTAAACATGTCTACTCGCCAATAAGTAGAAAAAAAAATTCCAAATAAAAATATATTTTTTTCCCAAAACTTAAATTCCTTCACTGATAATAGACTTCCAAATTAAATATAAAACTTGAAAAAAAAAACTATTGAAATCATTTGCGGAAAAATAGAGTGATGGTTAAAATACATGATGCCTTCATTATATATTCAAGGGGTATCTACACATCGAGCTATCAAGATTATATCAGGAACCTATAAATTCTAAGAAGAGCGATAATTATAATAACTTTAAATTCAAAAAATATTCCCCAAATGTTTCTGCTTTCCTATTGAATCCAGCATGCCAATTACTTCCTACTGAATCCGCCACAGGTATTTACTTCCTTGCTTGAATCTTTGTTTCACACCCTTCACTTCCTACTGTCATTACTTCTTTGTTATGTTCGCCAACCTTCTTTCCTTTTCATAAATCCATGGGTCATAACTTTCTTTTATGTTGTAATTACTTTTTTGTTGTGTCCAACAACTTCCCTTCCTTCATTGCTCAAATCTGCAAGCCATCTATTTCTTGTCAAGCTATAATTACTTCCATATTTGATATACCATCTTTCCTTAAAAAGCCTGCATTCCTTAACATCCCCTTTCAAATTGGTTGGTAGAGGTCTAATATTTTAAATTGTTTAGAATATTTTTGAATGTAGGACTGCACAATCCGTTGATGAATATAGCAGTGAGTGTACTATCTGTTGGGAACTTGGGACATAAATGGTGAAAATAAAAAAAAAAACTCTCTAATTTTTCTATCATGAAGTAGCTACCCACCTCTGCTTGGTTTTATCATGTTGTATTGAATTGCAAGTAATGATAATAGCATTGTGATCACAACATATCCTAATAGGCCATTCGCATTTAATCTTTAGATCTTCTACTATAACTTTTAACTACAAAAGTTTACAGATTCCTCAAGCAATTGCTCTAAACTCATATAATACACTTCCCATGAGACCATGAGTTATTTGAGACCATGAGTTATTTCTCCGTATTAAAAAATTTCCTTCAAGTGCAACAGTTGGAATTATATCCAATGGTGATTCCAAGCAATCAGCCTTAATATAACCATTTAATTTTAGAGTTTCAAATTTTATAGAGAATATATTTTCCATGATTTGATTTTAAAAATGTAAAAACTCTAAAAGTAGCTTAAAGATGAGATTACATAGGTTAATGCATGAATCAAGTTACAAGACTCAATGTAAATGTAATGTATGGATAAGTATATAATTGGTATATTAGTTTTCTAACTGATCTTTGATATCAACCTTTGTTCACTGATGTTCTTTCTTCACTAGTTTCTAATTTCTAGTATAGTTCAATGCGAGTTTTGCATCGCTTGCGGTCAGCAATATATGTTCTCTTAAAAGAACCATGACATATTTTGTTTTGATACAAATATCCCTTTTGTTGATCGAGTCACCTCGATATGAAGTAATCATATAAGCTATAACTCTTTAATCTCAAATTTTGCAGTGAGCTTTTCAGTATGATTCTTTTTTTTTTTTTCATTCAACATAATAAGAATCGTCACACTCTACAATCAAGTGTTTAATAAAAAGCAATGTTTAAAATTGCGTATTCGGGTATTGAGGCGTTTTTCATTCATGAGGCGAGGCGTAAGCCTCAAAATCAAAAGATTGCGTAAACATAAAATGATAAATTTGTTATATATTAATGAGTGAATAATATAAAACATAAAAAAGCATAAGATATGAAGTGAAATCAAAATATCTCAATAATAAGACAACATGAAATATAGTTCAACTCAAAATTCTATCTTTATAAAATCCCAATATTCTTTTCATTAACATATAATTCCAATTTCCAAAAATAAATAGCAATGACATATCACATAAGAACTCATAAGTCATCAGCACTGTCATCACTAAGGGGTTCTTCATTTGAATCATCATTATGGTGAACTGCTCTCTCCAATTCCTCCTATCCTATAGAGTCCAATGTCGAGCATTTACTTCAAGATTTATGTAAGTTTTAATATATATAGTGTGAGGCGCTCATGCCAGTGAGGCGAGGCGGGCCTCAACCAAGTTGAGGCGCAAGCCTCATAAAAAAACTCGAGGCGAAAGCATCGAGGCGTTTTTTACTGGAATTGCGCAAAGGCGAGCCTCATATTGCGCAATTTTAAACCATGATAAAAAGTGCATGTTGTTGACGAACATTTTCGTATCGACTCGAACCCGATCGAGCCTGATCGTGCTCGATCAACCCAATCGATCGTCATCGATACGAAATTGACCCAAATTAAACCTTCTTAATTTAATTTAATTTAATCCAATTTAATTAAATTAAAATCAAATCAATTTAAATTGAACCTTGTCAAGCGTCGCCAAGCCCAATTCGACGCAATTCAACGCCGGTTTGAGTTTAATTTCATGAAATTTACTCGATCAGATGCAAATCGACCCAAATCGATCCAAGTCAAGTTCGATTTGAGCTCAATTTCAGCCCAAATCAGCCAATTTGGGCTAGATTGAGTCTCAAAACCAAAATTTGAGATCTAGGGCTGAGATCTCACCTCAAATCCCACCCAATTTCACATCAATTGGGAAGAAAATCTACTCAAGTAGATTTTTCTCTCGTTTCAAGAAACGAAACAGCGATATGGGATGTGTCGGGCAGCTCTCGGCTCGGTTCAGCACCTCAAGAAGAACAAGAGAGAGGGGGAGCCTCATTCGGCTCCCCTGTTTTTCTTTCTTTCGTTCGGTCCGTCCCGAAACAGAAAGAGCGAGAGAGCGAGAGAGAAGGAGAGGCGGAAAGCTCCCCTTTGCGCGCGACTCCACCAGGCGAAACCAAGGGTTCCCGCGTGTGACTCCACTGTGTGGCTCCATCGTGTTCTGTCGCTCCTCTTTCAGCGAGCCAGAGCCCTTGCATGCGGCTCTTCTAGTGGAAGGGAGAAGGGGGCTTAAAGTGGATTTGAGATCTTTTTCTCATTCCAAAAGAAGCAAATCAAAGGTTGAGACCTCCATTCACTTCCTTTCCCAAAGATCAACGAAGATGGCGGCTTCCCCCCTTTTTCTCCTTCAATTCCGGCGACCTCGAGGCGAGTTGGAAGCTGTTGGAAGCTTCTAAACAGAAAAAGAAGGCTTCAAAACCTTCCAAACAGCGGTTTGGAGCCTTCGAAATGCCTTGGACAGCGGCGGTGACGTCCGGAGAGGTTTGGACAGCGGTCATCTTCCCTCGGAGCGACTTGGACAGTGATCCGGAGCTTGGATTGGAGCGCTAGGGCAACCCGGGAGAGGTATAACACTAAAACTTAGGAAAATCCCTAAGGCCCCTAGCCGTTGATGTGTGGTTGACGTCCTCAAGAAAATTTTCTCTCACCTTTACCCTAAAAAGGTACATATAAAAGTTGGAGGAATAGTATTTATATCTGATGGAACAAAATTAATGAGGAGAATTGATATATGTCATCCGTAGACATCATTCTAGGTTAATATACTTTTTGATTGAGAGTGATTGGACAAAGCAAATCTAAGACATGTCATCAATAAACATTATATTGGACCATTGTGCCACTGAGATGATTGAGCATTTGAATTTAAGTTTAGGGATTCAAGATTGGCATTGATGATAACTTGATCCGAAACAAATAGAGCAAACTTCTAATAGACCAATGGCTCAAATGGCTAAATTTTTATGGGAATGACTCTTGTCTTGACAAGATCCTAACATATCCAATGGCTTTGAAACTGGAAGCTCTAATGTTGCTTCTAATCTTTTCTCTTGACTAGATATTAACATATCGAATAGCTTTGAAACTGAAAGCTCTAATTTTTATCTTAACTAGATCCTAACATATCCAATGGCTTTGAAACTCGAAGCTTAGCGTTGCTTCCTCACCTCATTGCAAGAGAATCAATCTAGTACAAATCATGAAGCTAATGACCGAGCAATGGAATTTAATTATATATTAGTATAGTTGTATCAATAATCATCATGCATTACAGCAACTATCTCGGTCAACCTAATGAAAAATTTTTATGCATTCATTTATATTGAGTGCTACATAAAATGTTACTTTTAAATTACATGTCTTTTCACAACTTAGCCAAATTATACATGGAACCTTACAAAGCATAACAAATTGATGATGTCTTTCAAACTTATTAGTGCATCTTTTGTCCTGTTATACATGCTCGAATAAATTTGTTTAGTTTAAAATATCTAAACATATCTCAAAGCCAAAACCTCCCTAATACAATTAGTATGGAATATATCCTTCCACATTACCGCATAATTTTTCTCTCATACACACATACAATGAGGTTTTCATAACATAGTCAATCTGAAATTATGTTATGGAATTATAATTGATCCAGATTATTGTTGACTCATGACTATCAATGCATACCCATAAAGGTTCATGTCATGTACTATAATTTGATCCCGTTATTAATTTATTCACCAACGTTCAAACTTTTACTTTTACAGTGATTAATATCACCTATCATGACTACATCATTAGAAAATAACATATAACAAGATGCTTTATTTTCTATATTTATTATAAATGCATTCATAAAATATAAAACATATGGATTTTGTGCTGATCCTTGATTAATCACAATTTAATGGGAAACTCAAGTCACTTCACAACAAATTCTAATGCCATTAACAAATTCCAACATATAAATTTGACCAAAACCTTTTCATCTTAAAAACCCACTAAATTGATTCTTATGGTGTTGAATCACGAACAAGATTAATAAAAATCATATGACCTTTTAGATGATTCTTATACTTCTGTATTTATTGCCTTAACATAAAAATCACGTTCATAATTGATCTTCATGATATAACATCAAATTGATATTTTGATATCTATATGATTTTTTTCTAAGGCTTCATGGATTATCTTCTTTCTTTAGTCATGGATGGTCTTACTCAACATTTGCAAGAGGATGTACACTAGGGTTTGTTTTTTGTTGGTGATATTCTTCTTGTTGATAAGACTAGAGAGGGAGTACAAGAAAAACTTGAATTATGGAGGTCAAACTTAAAGTCTGAAGGCTTTCATTTGAGTAGATATAACTCTGAATACATAGAGTGCAATTTAAGTAGTAATAAATCTAGGGTGGGATTGTGCCTTTAGGTGATCAAGTCATTAAAAAGAGTGCACGTTTTAGATTTTTCGGTCTATTGTTCAAAATGATGGTGAAATAAATAGGGATATTATTAGGAGAATTCAAGCTGGATGGTTGAAGTACAAGAATGCAACGAGATGTTGTGTGATAGAAAAGTACCCCTCAAACAAGGGAAAACTTTACAAGAGGGTGGTGAGACCAGTAATGCTTTATGGTGTGGAATATTGGCCATTAAAAGAGAAGCATAAAATTAAGTTTAGCATTGTAGAGATGAGGATGTTCAGTTGGATGAGTGGCTTTACACTTAGAGATAAAATGTAAAATGAGTATATGTGTGAAAAGGTTCGAATAGCTCTACTAGAAAAATAAGATTAGATTTTTTCCTACACTTGAGAGTTTTTTTTTTAGAGTTCTCCTTAGATGGTTTCACCCACCAACCTTGGTCACATAAAGCCCTTCCACCCACCAAAACACCACCTACACCTCCACCCATGTCGTTCCTTTCTTCCCTCAGCTTAATTTAGATGGACTTTCAATTCAAAATCATATATTTTGACCTTTCCTAATTTATGATTTGGAGAGTAATTAAACTTATTTGATATTTTAAAACCCCTTTCCTAATATTTAAATCCACATCAATCAACATTAATTGATCCAACCTATGTTAAGAAAAGTAAAGGCAAATATCCAAAATCAAACCTGACTAAACGTTTGGGTTTTGGAAGACTTGTCCACCTCTTTAATATTTCCTATATTCTCATTATGTTAGTAATTTCTCCTCACCAGCCAACCTTCCTATTGTATTAGAAATGTCCTGCTGCTGGCTGATTTGTTTACTAAATTTTCATAATCTACTAACAAGATTTAAATGGCCCTTTCCCTCCCAGAATTTGACTCTTAATATGATACAATGGAGTAATCTTGTGCGTTGAAAGATTCATGCAGCCGACCCCACATAACTTCTTCTAAATCTAAATTCTCAATTGTGGGGTAAAGGCCTGATGTTTTTAATCTTCTATGTTGTTGTTGTTGTTGTTGTTGTTGTTTTATTCTCTTAATTATCTTGTTGTTGTTATTATTGTTGTTGTATGATTTTTTTTAATAATTGTGCTAGAAATCAAAACCATAGCATATATTACATTACTTAGAGATAAAATGTGAAATGAGTATATGTGTGAAAAGGTTCCCTCTTATAACTTTAGATGGTTTGGTCATTGCATGACTGATTTGGAGAGTAGATATTTTAGATCAAATGATTATTGGTTAGTAGGTATTAGAAATGTCTCTAGATTTAAATGAGAATTTGACATAACTATATTAAGCCGACCCCACATTCAAAATATGCAACTCATTTTAAAAAAAAAATACAAAAATGCTTCTCGAAAAATATGCATCCTCTCAGTTTTCATAGTTTTAATGAAAAGAATATCAAAGCAATCTTCTAATATCTGTCATAACCCTCCAAATCTCAATATGTAACTTATTTCTAGCCAATATGCATGTTCTCAAAAGTAACTTTACATTGTTTGATTAATCTAATATATTTGATAGTTCCTTTAATTTTGCTCACATGCAATCATATTCTTTTAAAAACTTTTAGATTTTTTAAATAACATTTCATATATTCCATTATCATTTTTATGAATGTCCATCTTTAAAATAAACATCCATATTTACTCATAAAAATCCAACCTTTTTATCATTTGTCTCTTAACTCATAAGTTTGAAATGGAATATTAAAAAATTTTGATAAAAAATGGGCACAAATGATAAACATAGTCCGAAGTATTGAAAACATATCCATTTGCTTTCTTGAAGAGACCAAACAATGAAAAAAATAAAAGAGGAATGTAACCAACTGAATCAAAACAACTTGTTTCCTCTTACAACGGACATGGCAAGTGCAATTATAGTTACATAAAATTTCCCTATATAATAAGCCAAAAATTAGAAAAAAATAAAATCAAAAACAGCAGCATGTCCAACATAATAAGCCAAAAAATAATGGCACAATGATATTATGCACAATGGCGACCATCATCATTAGTTTAATCCAAACTATTTGGTCAACTATAAGAATCCTCCTCAATGCATTCAATTCATTGCTATCAATTGCTACATAAGGTTTTAACTTAGAACAAACTTTTAACAAGCTCTAATCATATTGCCTAGGTCTTACCCTCATTGCCTTCTAGATCATTCCATATCAAATCATCTTCTTGGTATGACTTTTACCCAAATCATCTAATTATATTTTCTACAATATATCTTCCATAACAACTACTACTACTAGCCTATCTAATATAATCATTCCAATATATCCTTCCTAACTTTATCAAATATCCATCTTAAAACTCTCCTTCTAATGTACTCAACTTGATTATCAACACACTCTTTATTTCCAACACACAGACCATGACATTGCTTGTACAATTATAGTTACATAAAATTTGCCTATAGATAATCCATGAAATCTCTTATCGCATAAAACTTCATACACATTTCATAATTTTAATCATTAAGATTTAACTTTAAAGTAACCTAATCGATACAAGATACTTAAACCTACTACAACTACATCATCCAAGATCTTTCAACAATATTGGCATATAATTATCAGTTTAATATCTCCTAAATTTACACATCAAATACTCGAATCATTTTCTATTGATTCTATGTGCGTATCTTCCAAACTTTCCAATTATTTTTCAACTTTTCAATTAGTTCAACACATGTCTCATTTACCAACACTATATTATCTACAAATAGCATACGAAGCCTAAAAGAGAGTAGTAAAGCATATGTAGACAATTGGTGATAGCTAAGAGAACAAAGGACACTTGAAAGAAAATAAAATAAAACAAAAGAGGTAACACATGAGATATTGAAAGAAACCTCTTAAATTCAATATTATTTTAAATACGGTGAACAAGCTATTACGGCAGAACCTAGCGGAAGCGGTGGAGCTCCGTCCGGCCCAAACCAGTCGAACCCAGCAGCAGCATTGGGCGGAAACCAGAGAAACAAAGACAGAATTTTGGTCACTCTTGTAGGGCTCATGAAACATGTAATTCATTATGTAAGAAGGAGAAATCAATTGAGAGATATTTAAAAAGGTTTTAATCAAAATTGGGTCGGAATTATTTATGGGAAGAGTTCCAATTTGAGGGGAATTATTTTAGGAAGGGAGGCTGATTTTGGGGGGAATTAGGGGGAGCTTATTTAGACCAAATTATGTTGCTATTTTGTTATGATGGAATTTGTCCTGTTGTTGTTTTTTTTTTCTTTGTTAGTCTCTTAGTGGCATCTAGTGTTTGTGGGAGAGTCGATCAACCTCTCGAACAGTAGATCACTTGTCTTTTATTTCTATTGAAGAGATAATAAAAAATCAACCATTGACTTTGTATTATAGCAATTTTCTTCCTATCTATTTGCTGTTCACAGAAACAAAATGGAGACAAAAATTTGGATGCATATTTGATTGAAAATAAGAACAAAAGACTACATGCACAAAATAATGACTGTACAAAAGAAGAAAAATAGATGCATACTCGTTATAATCTGCAAGATTTAAAGACATGTAATTTGATAATCCATATCTTTCCAACACCCTTTGAACAAAAGAATCAGGAGGAGCTAATGCAGCACAACATTGCAACAAAAACAGATCACATTCCAGTCCCTGTTCCAACCTGTCAAGTAAAAAAAATAATGATAATTAAAAAGTAAAAAAATGGACCACAGAAACCATGCAAGGGATCATTACACAAATGTATATGCCCATAAGATTTTAGTTGATTCACCATTGAACAGATCGATACCACTCAGAACTCAAAATGGGAGCATCACCGTTCTTTCTCCACATGCCAGCACGAACTTGTGCACAAAATACCCTCAGCCGAAGAGGATGCTCCATAATAAAGGCCGAAAAATCACAAGGATGTAACCCAGCCAAAGCATTCCTGAAGAAGTCTTGATTATGAATAGGAAAGGTAGTTGTTGTAGTGCCATTTGTCTTGTGTGGTAGTTCAATTACATGACAACAAGCTTCCAATGCTTTTCGCAACAATGCTGAAAGTAAACGATGCAAGGGGATGTGGAAAGATATTGCTTGTGAACCAACATCATAATTGATAGCAGGCCAATCATTCATTTTCAATATGCCAAATGTTGCCGACTCCCTACCATACTCTACCTCCATGAGAGTGTCATCTGAAAATCTGGTACTATAACTACGTTCAGAAAACAATTCATTGGTCTCACCAATGTACAATGAATCATTGCTATGGGAAACACCATCCCTTTCAGCTTCTAGCATACTGGCCCTCCCAAACCTCTCATTGCTATCACGGGTAACAGCAACCTCCTCTCCATCCATGTCCATCCTGGTCATAGAAGTTCTATTAACGATATTTGGTACTTTCTTGTTCCTAACCGATTTCTTTCTCAAAGCAAAATTAGACGCACTGGTGGTAGCTACACCACCAAAAGATGATAAATAGCTTAATGATTCAATTTCTGGTTTCAAACAACACTCAATGGCTTTCAGGCATTCAGAGATCAGCCATACAATAGAAGATGGAAAACACATACCATTTTCCCCATCAAAATCTGTTTCATTAAACTGTGAGAACTCCAACACACCAGTCCTGCTTGCAAAACTTTCTTGAGAAACCCTTCCCACTTTGGCATGGCGTTGCCTGTCAATATCAAGTGGACCTTGCTTGTCTAAACATCCATTTTTGTCAACATAAAAAGCACCTTCTACCAAAAGTGCATTAACATTCCCTAGACACTGCCCAAGAACAAAAGGCGCAATAAGATTTTCATTTTCCTCCTCTTCGTGAGGACCAGTTACTATCTTTTGTGCATCCATGCCCTGCACAAGTCTTAATAGAAAAATCCAGTTCTTTGAGATATCTGGCCTTTCACAAGCAACATATGCAGGAACCTCTTGGTGACTCATAACATAGCGAAAATCTTCAATCAAACGAATAGTTGGTTCATATATGTTGGCCCAATTACTAGCCTGTAAAAAAATTTATAGCATGAGACTTAACCACAGAATTCATGCTGAGTATGAATTAATAACGTCAGAATAAGTTTATGTCCATTTTTTAAACCAAGTAATGTTTGTATATCAGAACAAAATAACAAATTGGCAAGGAAAGCAACAAAGCAGACTGATGTACATGACAAAAAGAGTAGTCAGGCAACCGACATGGACAAATTTAAACATCAGTTTCCTACCTGTAGATGACCATCTGCATCAGCACAAGAAAGGAAAAGGTCCTTCAAGCATCCTAGAAGAACAGACAGCAGATCTACCTCAGTTACAAGTCGCATAGTTAAAGTTGGTACTGTAAAAATTTGTACAGAGAAAGTTGCTAGCTTCAGATCTCTCTCCAGAAAGTCGCTAGAGTCTTTGATCATTTCTTTCACAATATAAGGGTAGTACTGTATGAAAATCTTTGCAAAATCATACTTGAAAAGAGGGTCCCCAAGAAGTTTTAAAAGCAACTCATGTAACCTCTTCACAACTTCCATATCCAAGAGCTTTTCTGCCTTTAAAAGAACATCAGGTAAACCGGAACATGTCATCAGTCTTCTAGAGATAAAACTGAGCAGACTTTCACTGCAATTACAGAAGTATATCAACATTTGAATGATGGCTGAAGATAATCCATTTGCAGCTTTCTTGTATACATCACCATGATCAGCATCTTCCCCATGCTTGTATTCCACTGAAATAACCTTTTCCTTCCAGCAAAAAAGAAGATGATCCAGGACAGGACCAATAGAATTTGCTAACTCTTGTGGTAGGGGTCGAATCTGTTCAGTACCTTTATGATCTGAACAGAAGCCCTCTTTTTTCCATGCAGTTTCATCGCCACAATCACAGCATCCACCACCAGTATACATAATGTTATAATCATGATCCTTGTGATTGCCATTCTGAAAACAAGGGACACAAATTGCACAAGTTGGGTCATGCTCGCATGTGCGGCAACGGTACGCCAAGTCTTTATGTCCCCAGACAGCTCCACATACCGCACGCTGGCCATCACCACTTTGTGCCAAGTTACTTAGGGATATTTCTGGATCACCATCAAACATCAACCATTGCAACCACAAAATGCTTTCCTCAAATAATTCCTTTATTGAAAATTCATCAGAAACTCCAGCATGTTCAGTGTTTGGCAACATCTGAGCCTCCATTAAATCCAAAATAGTTGGTAAGATGGACGATACAATTTCAGATATCATGCATTTGTTATCCCTGACAAAAGCAACCAGACCCAGCTGAAATTGTTGAAGATACACTTGTGGAATCCCATGCACTGCAAGCCTCTGAAAAGTAAGACAAGATAAGTAACAGAGTTATTACTCAACCAGGATTGCCAGAGTTGCATTTCAGATAAGGTTAATGGTACAACAGCAGAAGCAAATCATAAAGATAAGAATAGTGAAAAAAAAAAAAAATCAAAATTAGAAATCTAAAAGAAATGGGTCTAACAACCATAGGCCCTACATAAGACTGTGTCCATTAATGCAAGGATCAACAAGTAACCAAGGGACAGCACCCTAGAATGATATTTCTTCAGCTTATGATCCCAAAGACAATGATTATTTTTCTTTAATCCAAGAATAAACTTAGAATGAGTCATGCAACTGGAATGATGTAGGAGTAATAAAGACAAGCCCATATGGTTGAGATAATGCACAATCATTCCCTATAAATTATGAATAAACAAGCATTAGCATCTCCCGAAAAAAACAGATTAGTAAGGTGAAATAGAGGTCTTCATGTAAGCTCAAAACAGATAGTCTTCATTGCTGGGAAATCAAATTTTCTTAACCATATCACTAAAATTTAGCAGAAATGACAACCATAGTTCTGAATTTTTAAGGTGTAGATATTCAGAATAGCACGTGAACAGTTAAACTTTTAAGTAAAATGCCAAAGAATAGGATAATATACTATTGCACAAGAATAGCTATTCCGTGCTTATAACGAATACTTTGTTAACTTCTTTCTTACTACACTAAACTCAATTTTCAATAACAAAATTGAAAAAAAAAAAAAATAAGCATATGTTGGACGCAATTTCTCGTTAAGCGCATCATAGGAAATATATAGGAAGATATAGTAACAATCATTAATTCATAAAAAGTTATGTCAAGTTAAAATATACAATCCAAAAGGAAAGAACTATCAAATTTCAAGTGAATTATCATGATTACAAATATTTCACTCATGTGACTCACGGGCTTGGTTGTAGCACTTCTATTCTATTAGAATTAATCAGACAAAGATGCATATGATTCCAATCATATGGAAAGTGAATAATGAAATCCACAATGCAGATTTCCGTTTCAAAACAGTACAATGAATGGTTTATTTGCAGGATAAAATCAATGTTAGAAACAATTGTACTAGAAAACCACACCATGATGAGGTACTCAACCAAACAACTTCCATGCGTATCTTGTCATCTAAAAAGCTAGGCACATTGTCAATCCAACAGTTATATCCTACAATATTGCCTAACATACTTAAATCAAACTCCACGACCTCGATTACAGTTTTTTACAAAACAGATAATTTATTAGGCACTTTAACCACCTACTTGATTTAAAATTCTTTTTTAAAGATTCCTCTCACATGTGTCAATTCTTAATATAGAAAGGAGAACTATTAAACCCCGTTATGTAGTCTGATTCTGGCTGGTAAATGGAAATTTGTCAGAGAGCAGTTGAGAGGACAAGCTCTGCCAAAATAATTTGGCATGGTGTAACATAAAAATAAAATGTTAATATTTCCGCAAGAAAGGAAAATAAATCAGAAAATACAATTCATTAAAAAAATTGTTTTTAAACCAGAATTGATGAACAAAAACGGCCGGGAAAAACTAAGATAAATGCTGGCTATATTTTGTATGAACTCCTGACATAAACCTCATACTCGAGTTCATTCGACAGGGGCAAGCAATGCTAGAGACAACAAAACTGAAGTGTTTAAATCCCAGCTCGTGCAGTTCAGCGATGCAGAGTGCTTTGGCAATCCAAAACGCACCCCTCTAGTTGCTTTGATTTAAAATCTAACAGGACAGAATTTTAGGAAACCCAATCGCTTTCGTAGACACGTAGCACTTCAGAATCTCCTCGTGACACAGCAGGGACCTCCTTTGATATTACAAACACACGGATAACCATAACTTATACATGCAAAAAAAACACAGGCGGCAAAGAAAGGAATCTAATGGCAATCCGAGATGCAAAGAATCCAATCAATAAAAAAGTGTTAAATGACGGGAACACTAAAGGCAGAAAGCAAGCTATCTAAACCATACCTGGACGATGCGATCTCGGGGTGGAAGCAAGTTATCCCGCTCCGGTGGTGAATCTATCCCCATGCCGGCCATGACACGAAGCCAATTCGCACAACTCCAGAAATTCAATCTAGAGCTTCCCCGCCCCAGGTTTACAGAAACTGGTAGATGTTGGAGGGGAAGCAGTAGTAGGGAAATGATAAACCCTTCCTGCACAACCACAGTCAGTAAGGGTTTGCGGATTCTATAATCTAGGATAAACTCCGAGGTCGTCCGGATAGAACCACCCCTCCGCACTCTGAATTTGTTCAACCGGGATTTGGGGGCCGCAAGATCCGCAAAGATTTGCCAATCTCGAACCCTCTTTACAATCCGAAGCAGGAAGCACCATCCGCCTGCTACTGATCACGATAAATAAAGACAAGGATATAGAAACCTCCTGGTTTTGCGTAGAGAACCCTAGACTTAAAACATGTAATTAATGTTAATCAGCCCTCAATCATGGAATCTCCTTTTTCATTTAAAGTGATAATATATAATTCTTTTGTGAATACATATATCTAATAATTAAATTTTTAATATTTATTTATATAATATTTTTAAGATATTTATGATATAAAAAATGAACATATAAAGTATATTTTATTTAAGAAAATGAATACAAATAGATTTTTTTATATTATTTAAAGATTTGGATGGTATGAAAAAAAAAATTTAAAGTGTAGATATCATATATGTAAATATGTAAGAACTATTGCGTATTGAAACATTTGCATCACTAGAGAGATAAAATTTAATGCCCTGACATTGTACAAAAATCCAACATACATGAGAGAGTGGTGCGATAGTCATAAGTGACGCCAAGATTTTTTACGTGAAAATTTCTGATAAAGGAGAAAAAACACTAAGCATTGCCTAATTTGAATGAATCCAACACCCTAGAGAGAAGGCGTTGACTCAATATAGCAAATATACATTATATCATGGTTGGGCCGGGAAGAATACAATATCATGAGAGTGTTGGCTTGTTCATTTAGTTGGTAGGACTGTATTTAGGCAACAGATGTCTGAGGGACCTTAGTCGGCAAATTATAGATGTCATAAAGGTTGTAGTTGGGCGATAGATATAGGAGGGACCGTTTTTAGGTGATAGAGTTTGGAGAGATCGTAGTTTATAGGCAATGAACGTTGAGGATCATTGTCGGGTTGCCGAGGTCAGAGGACGACGAAGATTGGAGGGCTACAGAGGTGGGAGAGCGCTACAAAGGTCATTGGAATCATACATGATAGAGGTCGAAGGTATGAGAAATCGCAATTGGTGGGCAATTGAGATCGGAGTGACGAAACTCGATGGGTGATAGGGGTTAGAGGGACCATTGTCCAGTAATAGGTTGGATAGATGTAGTCGGCAGGCGACAAAGGTTGGAGGATAGTTATTGGGTAACCGAGATCTGAGAGACTATAGTCTGTAGGTGATGGAGGTCAAAGTGATTGTAGTCAGCCAACATTGATTGTTGGAGAATAGTAGGGGGTCGGAAGCGCAATTGCACTTGGCATGGCCTCTACAACGTTCAAGCCTTTGTGCTAGAGTAATTCTGAATTATGCATGCAACGTTGATGTAGTAACTCAAAAATGTGAAATAAATTTATTTCAAAAAAATAAAAATTCTAAAGTAGAGGAAGAGTTTATTTTGGGAGAGCATGACAAACAATATATTGAAGTATATAATAGATTGATCATATATATATATATATATATATATATATATATATATATATATATATATATATATATATATATATATATATATATATATATATATATATATATATATATATATATATATATATATATATATATATATATATATATATTAATACATGAAAAAGGATGGTTATAATTTGATGTTGCAATGCAATAAGCGCTGAAATGATTAATATAACTTATATGAACAAGAATGTGATACTGAGACTGTTAAAATAAAGTACTGAATGATATTAGATACATAATATGTTAACCCCATGTAATACCCTACCGATACGTGTGATTCATTGATTGTGAGTCATAAGAAGTTAAAGATTGATTGGGAGTTATAAGGAGTCGGAGCAACTAACTCATTTAATTTAAGGAGAGTTATATGAAGTACACTTATTGAGAGTTATAAGAGACAACTGATTGAGAGTTGTAAGTGTAGGAGCAAGATGCATTTAAGATTCTCTCAATAAATATCTGATTACTACTACTATTATTGATTACTAATTCCTGATATGATTACTGATATTATACTGCTATTGATATTGTATTAATATTGTGACTGACACTGATACTATTTACTATCATTAGCATTGTTTACCGTTATTGATATTTTATGGTTTTCTGGCATTTATACTGTTGATTATTATTGATGATATGAATGATGATATAATAGACTGAGATATGTACTATAAATTGAGCAATTGTCACAGAAGATCGATATAGATAATGATGCATAGTTTTTTCATATGATTTATAGCATTTTTTTCCTTTTATATTTCATTGATTTTAATTGTAAAAATTTCATACTTTTATTGCTTTGAGCTTGTTACGTGGTATCATATATTTTCAGAAAAGAGTGAGGGTTGTATGATATAAGGCTTTGGACAACATGCATAATTTTCTTCCTGTAATTCTACACAAAATGCAATCATTTTTTCTCGTTGTTCATAAAAAATTGATAAGCTATAGTTATATGGTTAAAATGAAAGACATATGTATTTCTTTCAATTTAAATATTGGGATGTTATAGCTACGACATTGAGTCTCAGCATAGCAATGCTAGGTCATTAAAATCATTTTTATATAATATTTTCTCCACTCGGCCGCTCACTCCCTCACTTGCACTGTCGGTTAGCCGAAGGAGGGAGAGGGAGAAGAGAAAGAAAAAGAGAGAGAAGGAGAAATATGATTTTTACCCACCAGATTGCTTCATGACTTTTATAGAAATTGTTTCAATCAAGGTAATTGACTTATTCCCAACTTTATTTTCAAAGATTTTGAGTTTGACGTTTGATTCTTTCCATAACTGATTTTATCAAGGTTATTAAAATCGAACCGGCAGGTTGAACCAGTTGAATCGAGAATCGGCCAGCTGCCGGTTCGATCCAAATATGAAATCGATAAAGCATAAACACTGCTTCAGAACCGGGTAAACCAGTGCTAGTTATCCAAAACCACATGGTTTAAAATAGTGAAATATAGGACGTTGATTTTTTATCAAACTGTTCAAATGAAAATGATAAAAAATAATATTAAATTCATTCATATTTAACTATTCCAGTATTCTCAATCCCGTAACCCATTCGTTCATTCCTCTCAGTTTAAACACGAAGTGACGAAGCTCCCTCCCATTTGGTCGTTACTTCTTCCTCTTTGCTCGACTTCCTCTTCATTCACGAGCTCGATTAGCGAGCCACGACAAAGCTCCTCTCCTGTCCCTATGGCATCCCTCTCCGTAAGATTTTTCTCTAAAGTATATTAGGTTTGTTATAAACTTTTAAGCATTTAAGTTAATATCTAAGCTAGGGGTGTAAATTTCGAGTCACGGGACGGGTTCGGGTCGAACCCGGAACTGACCCGGGCTCAATTGGGTCGACCCTAACCCGACCTGGGTAGGCAAACAGGTCGAAAACACAGACCCGGACCCGACCCGACATGGGAAGCGAGCTGGCGCAGGCGAGTAGACGCGGGGCGCTCAGTGAACTGTGGCGCGCGGAGGACAGGGCTGGTGCACGGCGGACATGGGCCCGCGGCGGGCGCGCGGCGATCGCAAGGGCAGGCACGCGCGTGCGGGCAGTGCGGGCGCGTGTTATTTGGTCCGGTCACAGGACGTATCTCTACGTTCGGCCGCGAGTAGAATCGCGCCACGCGTTCTCACTATTTACCGCGCGCCATGACAACCGGACCCGGAACGGACCCAGGATGGCTCGGTATTTCTCGATTTTGCTAGGTATTGCTCGGTATTACTTGGAATTGCTAGGTATTGATCGATTTTGCTTGGCAATAACCAATACCGAGCAAATACCGAGCAAATACCGAGTAATACCGAGTTGTACCGGTATTACTCGGTATTTGCTTGGTATTGGTCTTCACAAAGTGGTATTTCTTGTTATTGTCATGCAATACCTAGCAATACCGAGTAATACCTCGCAATACGCGAACATAGCATTCCCAGGTTCCGGTCCGGGTCAAGTTGTCGGGTCGCACGGTAGAGAGTAAGAGCACGTGACGACATATAATTGGCGGCCGAACGTAGCTCTACGTCCGTCAGAGGACGTATAATTGTTCGGTCGCGAGCAGCCGCGGGAGTGCGGGGTCGCGGGCAGCGCGCAGGCGTGCGGGCGCGACTCGCGAGCGAGGTCGCGAGCAGCCGCGGGTAGCCGAGGCAGCCTCAGGCAGCTCATTTTAAGCGGGTTCACGGGGTTGACCCGGCAACCCGCCGGGTCAACCCGAACCCGACCCATTTTTCAAACGGGTTGAATCCGGGAACCCGAACCTGACCCGTTTTGAAATCGGGTCGGGTCCAACCCAGATTTTTCAGGTCGGGTCCGGTTTGAATTTTCGTGTCGTGTCAAATATTGACACCCCTAATCTAAGCAATAACTTTTAAGCATTGAAGTGTGTTTTTGCTGGAATTGCTTTGAAGCTTTTGCTAAAGTATTAAGTTGTAAGTGCTGAAATTAATCTCATACATTTGGATTTGTTTATTTATTTTATTTTCTTGGTATTGACATTAAACTTTAATTTAGGTGAAATATACTAAGTTTATTGTGTTGAAATATCTACCCTTTTCTGATTTGTGGTATCTATGGTGTTTACAATTACTTTGGTGTAAGGTATCTTCTGATGTAAGTAAAAGTTTAAAAAGTTAAGATCATTTTAGAAAATAAGAGATAGTTCTTTTTTCATTGTTGGCTTATTTGTTGCTAGATTATCAAGTGATATTTATGCTTGATAAGTTTAATTATCAATAACATTGGCCTTTTCACCTCTACTAAGATAGTTCTCCAATGGAAAACCAAAAGTTATTTTTGCCTCTACAAAGATGATTCTCTCATGGTAGATATAGATTGTCCATTGCTCTCAACCACATAAATCATAATAACTTTTGTTTTGCTTAATCTCTTTATTATCATCAATTTATCATTTTATTTGACCCTTACAATCTTTTATCAATATTTACTCGTGGTATCAATATGCTATGCATTTTAGAATGTTACGAAAAAAATTCGGTTTTATCGTTCAAGTTACCGCTATAAAGAGGTTAGTTGCTCACAAATGGATGAATTACAGGCTTTTTTTCCATGTTCGTGGCTTTTCATGCTGTCTTTTGAAAAAAATCATTACAACTTATTTTAATACTTAACTTTTATAATCATTAGTGTTTATTTGGTATGTTAAAGGGGAGTTGCTTCTTTTTGTTTGGGACGGCTTTCTCTCTGCTTCTTAGAACAACTTTATAGTAGAAAAACATTAATTTTGATACTAAAAAATTGTTTTAAGAAGCAGTAAGAAAACCATCCCAAACAAAGCCTTAATCCATGTGCTTTTGCTTTTCTAAATGGGCGATTTATTTAATATAACTGAATTTAAATAAGCCAATCAATTAGCTTATTCACGATTTTGACATTCCACAGCCTAACGGCTACCACTCGAATGACTAGCCACGAAACAAAGCAAGAGGCGTGACATTTATGGTTTTATTATAAACTGCACGTGCATTATTGGTTAACCTAAAAAATACAGCATTATTTTTATTTGTTATAGCTAATTCTAATTATTTTGACAAATAAGACAGCTAGAAATAATTACATGCTCATCGAAATTAAGAATCTCTTTGACTAAGTTTGGATCTCATGAATATTTATCAATCTAAGATTCGTTTGGGATAACTTGTTGACAATGATGGAAAACCAAGTTAGCGGGCTTTGAGGTTTGTGTCAACGACGTGCAACATCCGTATAAGTGACGACATGCACCAACATTGTTGGCGACAACAAGAAAAGAAGCCGGTGGGCGTCAACATTGGGCCCCAATAGTTGGACAATAGTGATTGTGCGATATAATCCATTAACGGTAATCAAGAGAAAGCAATCAAGCAATAGCAGTAGCTAGTGGTGTTGTCAGCAACGAACTTAGGGTGGAGCTCGATACTTTTTCAGATATTGAAGCTATATCTAATTTTAAGTCAAATTCAAGGGTGGAGCTCGATACTTTCATCAAATATTAGAGTTATTTAATTTCTTTTATTAAGGCGCTTAATTTGACTTTATATATACATGGTGTAAAAGTCATTTGATCCCCTATTGAATTTCACAAAAAATTTCACTACAATTCAAGTGCTTAATTTAAGCTCATTTGAAATAAGATTGCCTCATTTATATTGTCATTTGAATTTTTATCACGGAGACATTCAATTTGATTATAAATTTATTGAAATCAAAGTTTAGATGATTGCAAATTTCCTAAATGAAGTCTTAATGTAGTATTTGTATTCATTTTTAAATTAATTTGAGAACCCAAAATATCAAGGAACCTCATTGTATGACAGCTATTGAAGCATCTTTAACATGAAAAATACAACAGACATATTTAAAATAGTTGTCTCATAATTTCTACAATATTACACTAAAAAAATGAAAATAACAGACATTAGAAGTTCTATAATACAAAAAAGCACATTCTGAGCCATCCTTTATTCACATTCACCATATTTTAGAAAAAAAGAACAAAAAAAAGGAAGCAAAACAGTCAATTTCCGAAGTTAATCAGCAATGATATTTTATTCAATGTAGAAAAGCTACAAATCTGTTTAAGAGATTAAGACCAAATACCGTTTCCTCGCAATTGACTTTCACAGAGATATTTAATGGCTCAGAACATTTACCTTCAGCAACTATACTAATAAGGCATGGCTTTGAACTCCTCGATATTTCACTGCTGAAACGCAAACGCAAGCCAGAAGCATCATCGTCGCTGAAAGAAACAGGCATATCGATGGAGACGAGGAAAACATTTGCGTGGCTAAGTACTTTTGATGCCAGGCTCCGAGACACTACAAGAATCTTGTCTGTCCCTAATGAACTCTGCTTCTGCTCCTCATGCTTCAGATCTTCGATATGGCCTTCAAACGAGCATCTGATGCAAAATAATGTTGTTATCATTACTGCAATCAATTATATATATATATATATATATATATATATATATATATATATATATATATATATATATATATATATATATATATATATATATATATATATATATATATATATATATATATATATATATATATATATATATATATATATATATATATATATATATATATTTCAACACAGATTTTCCAATATTATGTTCATTATGTTTATAAAAGCAACAGGAACATCTTCATTGGTATCGACCATGAAGAGGTGATGTTTAAGGTCACACATGAAGTGGATGAGAATTTTAGCATCCTGAGGAAGCCACGGAAAACTTAGGTTTCGTTTGAGACTGTTTTCTTACTGCTTCTTAAAGCAACTATTTTGGTCCAATCTAAAAGTTAAGGGACCATTTTGCTCCTTTTCTCAAAATTAAAATAAAGATTAAAGTTGAAAAAAAAAATGATTAAGCATCAATTCAGGGTAACCAATCCTGCTTCCCTGCTTTCCTTTTGCAATTGAACTAAGAAGTAATTCAAAGTCTTCTTCCAAAGATATGGAATGAAAATTGATTAAATGAAAAAATTTTGAATATTGAGACTAACCTTTTAGTACATTCAAACATTCCCTTTAACTCTGATTCCTTTTCAACAAATGAGTTACCATTCATGGAAATGGGCCTTATGAAATAACCAATATCTGGCCACAGTTTTACTGCATATCTTCTCCCATTACAAAACACAGCTACTTTGAGAGGTAATAGATGATGTTGAAATTGAACTTGAAGAGTTCTTTTGATTGTCTGACCAGGTTCCAGCCTTGTAATCTCTTCAATAGGAATTATAGTTGACCCCTCATCAGTGGTTGATAAGCTGCCAATTAACATGAACAAGTTTAATACCACGTATTAAAAAAATAGAAATACCCAAAAAACATGCAATGTAAGGAGGCTCTGGAAAGCATCAAATAAATAAAAATTCAAAAATATTAGGAAGAAATACCTTTCAGGTTTCTCTAGCACTTGCATGGAAGATGCTGCACTTTTATTTGGTTCTCCATCTTCTACAGTTATGGCAGTCAACAGTTCATTTGAACAGTTTGAAAGCAATAGTTCAATGCATACTATAAAAGGGGAATGTTTTGAAGCTTCTGCTAAGAAAGAATATTCCACTTTCAAACCATTCCCATTTGCCGGATCTAGGAGCGTGTGAAGTTTAGGAGAAACAGTGAAACTAAGATCATTGACAGAAATTCTTATAGAAGACGATTCACTGGGTTTTGTTGCAGATGGTAAACCAGAATTCTCGTCAAGCCATGATTCAAGAGCTGTCCTTGACATCAAATCAGCGAGATCAGAAGAGATGGATGTGGTCAAATTTTCTGCTACACTTTGATCATAAACAAAACTGGACTCTGAAGGATGACAACGCGAATTTTCCTTTCTATCTTCATCAATATTAGTTATTGATGACGAAGAAGGGTTGTTTGGAACATGGGAATCAGATGCCAACTCATTTCCATCACTCTCTACAGAGCTAGTAACAGATGAGTCTGAATCATTATAGGAGCCACTGTCATCGATGGAAGACCCAGAATCGAATGAACCACTGGTAGCATCTTCATCAGCTATTCCATTTGGCAAATTGTCATGCAGACTGCAAGGCTTAGGAAGAGGGTCATATCCAGGAGCTGCATGAAGCACCACATGTGAAAGTGATCCAGGAAGATAAAATCGAAAATCATGATCAGGCAATCGAGAGGGATGCTTATTTCCCCTAAAGATGTTTTCTAAAATTTCACCAGCTGTGCCCCCATTTTGCATCTTGCGTGATATGTCTTCCGCATTACATGGAGATAAAAGTTTCTCCGCCATGCGAGCACGGTCACGGATGTCATAATCTATATCATATTTTGCCAATTGCAAAATATAATTAAGGATCTTCTCAAACATTAACATATCCTCATTTCGGGCACTTAATACGACCTAGCGTTAAGGAAAAGGTCAAGCAATAATTGGTTTTCCCAAAGTATAAACATTGGAAGTAAAAATCCAAACAAAATACGCTTACATTTTTCATGATTCCACACAAATTAAGCTCATATTATTAATGTATTGGAAAAACAATATTAAATAATTAAAAAAATCTGATGTGAAACAATCCGGAGTTACTTAGGAAATTAAAGATAGCAAATTAACAAAGTATTTCCACAATAAATTTATTACTTATAACAATGATTGATCCGTAGAATTCTTGGTTTTTAACTTGCTTAGGCAAAGAAGAGCGAAATCGATCAACCAAACAATTCAAGAAAACGCAAAGAATAATTGTATGCTACGACAATAAACAAGAACCCACGATTGAATAATGAGAACTTTCACCTTTGGAGCCCATACGCTCAAATAGTCTAGGTTTTAGCGGAAGAAGAGTCTCCACATTAGAACCGAGGTCACTTCGAGGAAGAAAGAACCTAAGATCGTCGTTCTTGGATAGGTGGCCGGAGCGATGGAGGATGATGGTCGTCCAACGATGATCCAACGTCCCTTTGATTTTTGCTCGTCGATCAAATCAACTAATGTGTAATGGATACGGTCGATGTAATCTTCAATAGTGTCGTCGAAATCGAAGCCCACGTCAAAGAACGGTGATTGGAGGATGTCAACTTGATCTCGATCGTCATGTACGAATCCAAAATTCCATTCGGGTTCCGCCATGCATCCTTGTCGGGCGGGAAGATGCACAAAAGAAGTGGGGAAAGAGAGGAAAAAGGTGGCGGGTTGGTGGAGGAAGGTGGGATTGGCTTGAGCCCTTGAGAAGTTTGAGTGGAGAAAGGCCCCAAAGGAAAATAAAACTGAAAAATCTGAAGTAATTTCAGTTTTGGTAGTGGTGGGAGGGAATAAATTTGAGGAATTCAAATTTAATTCCAATAGGGATTGATGGGGTGGCAATGTGAAGAAATTTGGGCTGATTTAGTGGTGTATTAATGTCATTTGGAAGAGAGAGAAGGCCAATAAGGGTGGGCAGCAATATGAAGAGGAGAAGAGGGATTTGGGAGTTAAGAGAGTGGGGCCCAAGTTTAAGTAAATAATTTAATTAAATATGAATTTTAATTTTAGATTTAATTATGTCTTGAGTAACTTCCCAAAATTTAAAATGAGAGGGAAGCCAAATTTGAATTTCGAATTTGGCTTTAATCTCTTTAATGGGCTTGCTTAATTGAATGAGCACCAATTATGAAGGTGAATAACTCAAGAGATTTGAAATTCAAATGGTGTGAGAATCCAAGAGGGGGGAGGCGGCGGAATGGGGTTGTTGGGCTGGCCGGCGGGAGACTGCAGCTAAGGAAGCCGGCGGCTTTAGGCTGCTTGGAATAGACGGCGGCAAGAGCAAAGGGAGGAAGAGGTAGGAAAAAATCTAGGGGTCCAAAGAGTGAAATCCAATCTTCCACAATTGCTTCCACCCAAACCTTCGTGACGACGACGAGATCAAGAGGAATAAGGAAAAATAGAATAACAAGAAAAACCTAGAACTCACAAAGAGATCTAACTTCTCCTACGAACTCACTAAGAGATCGTGGAGGTTTGCACTCACAAAGAGAACATGAAATGTCAAATATTCATTCATTCAAAAACTTCCTCATACATAAGAAAATGATCATATATATAGGCCTCCAAATGACAAAGAAAATAAAAGACTAAAATGCCCCTTGGGCTATAATAGCGACTAACTACCCATAAGGGCAAAAGCGGAAAAACATAAAATCAAATAAACTACTACATAAAATGAAAAAAAATACAGCTCATGATCGTGGCCGTCGATCTCCGGCGTCTCCTGATGGTACATGTGTCGAAATCGTTGACGATGTCCTCATCATTCTCCTCAGGTAGGAGAAAACTCGACCCCGTCGAGTAGATATCTATGGAGCCCTCGTACAACTCTAGGAGATCTGGGTCTAGGCTCTGTAGCTCGTCCCTGTCGATCCAAGTATCCTCTATCTCCGGTGTCCCTTTCCAAGTAACTAGGTATCTTCGGCGTCTCCCTTCCTTTAGGGAAATGACCTCATCATCTAGTATTGCTTCGATCTTCTCCGCTATAGGCGAGTAAGGTAAATTGGGGAGTGGAGCTAGGTTGGGGATCTCACCAGGTGGGGTCGGAGTGAATTTTGGGGTTAAAATTCAGGTCCTTCAAAGGCTATTAGGTCTTCTATATTAAATGTAGGATTCATGTTAAAGCCTCAAGAGAGGACCAGTACGTAGGCATTACTATTAACCTTTGAGATTATCTTAAATGGTCCGGTGCTTCGAGCACGTAGCTTCTTTACGGCGCCCGGAGAAAAGCTCTAGGCGGACCCGTACCATCACAAAGTCTCCAACTTTGAATTCTTTGGACCTTCTTTTGTTATCAGCAATAATTTTAAAATGGGTGTTACTTTGTTCAATTTTCTTTTTAATTTTGTTGAGTAACTCCTGAAGGTGAAATGTAGATGCGCATGCAAGAGATCGGGTGTGTATGATGAATGACAAGACTCATGAGCTTACAAACTAAAGTTTTAAACATAGACACATTAGGAGACAACAGACTACAACACACACACAACATACTAACTCACACGAACATATAGCTAGAAAAAAAATGGACGAGTCACAAAAAGAGGGGTTTTAAAGTGTTCGGTCTAAAGGAACTGGGGTAGGGAGAGAAATAAAGACACTCTTAGCTACCAGGGCACCTCTTTAGGTAGTTTCAGACTTTCAATTAGGGTCGATAGCAGTCTCCTAGTGGGGGTAGTGTAATCGAACAAATTCATCCAACTAAGATAGAAGTGGTCCTTCTCATGGTAGGACGAGGCTATAACGGGCAAAATGAATGAATCATGAATGACACACTCTGCCAAACATAAATCTAAATGAGCAACTCTAAAATTAGACTCTAAGGAAACAAATGGAGGCTCTTTATTCAAATCAGGCTCAAAGACTTTCAGACTCAAGGTACTGTCTTCCGAAGTAGAATCATGTTTGGTTTTAACCCTAAGATCCGTAGGTTCCGTTTCACTTGAATCAGGTGACAAATTCGATCGACTTACTTCCAACTCGAGATTAGCTAAGTTGCCATCAGAATTATCCAAAATTAAATCAGAATTATCCGGATTCATCTCCGTAATTAAATTATAATCTTCCGATTTTAATTTCATTGTGTTCAAGGTCAGCTCAGTTTCTTTCGGGATCAAATTAATATCGTCCAGGCATACTTTGTCCAAAGACTTATCCTCGAGGAGACTAGGATCGGGGTGGGTTAAGGTGTCGACGTTTAAAGGTTCTAACTTTCTTAACTCAGGGTTTAAGTCATTCTGGGAGTCTGATTCAATAACTTCTGTTCCATCCTCAAAGAATTCTTCGTCATTAGTGATATCACTAGCATCCACGAAATGGATGCACTCAGTCTCAGGTTCAGGGAACCTCTTCTTCTTAATGTCTTCCTTTATTATAATCATGCTTGCAGGGTCAAGGACTGGGAAGGCAAAAGGTTGACTGGGAGTCTAGGATGGCTAGAAGTAGGTCCAAGTGGGGAGTCATACGAGATTGGTCCAACGGAAGACCCATTAGAGGGTCGGCCAACAAGGTTAGGTGAAGACCTATAGGGTGGGGCAGCAACCCGGATGTTGCTAATGGGTGGGTGGTCTCGACCACAGTAATGTCAACGGGTTGTCCCAGCAAACGAGGTAATGTGATGCTATAGATGATGGTCACTAGTAGAGGATCGGTATTTTAAATTAAGTTCTCGTCTCATATCTTTCCAAGTAAGGTACTCACCGCGAGACTCTTAATGGTCTTCCAATTTCATCCAAAATCGAAGAACCTGACCTTTGAGGTGAGATTTAGCGATGCTAACCTGGTGGGATTCAGGGATATGACATGATTCAAAATAGTCATCTAGTTTTCTAGCCCATTCCCTAAAGTAGTAAGGATACGAGGAACCATCAAAGGTGGGTAGACGGTAAGGTGACTCAAAGTGAGGTTGTGGCTGCTTAGAATCAGGTTTAGGTTGATAAGCCGAGTGGGGCATCCTCCGACTAGCATGATTGACCGACTGGAGCATGTACCTAGAGTGGGGATAGTCAACAGGTTTCTCCGTCTTAATTCTAGTCATAGTGCCCACTAGGCTAACGATATCATCTAACCTCTTTTGGAGTTTTATCTGATCCATAGAAAAGCGCTAAGTGGGACCTAATGAAGATTGGGTGCACGGGACCACACTTTCCGAAGAGAAAACACCATTTTGACTTGCTAAATGGTGCAGGAAAAATACTGGACAGCAAGCTACAAGAATGAATTAAAGTGATCTAGGCATTAGGAATGGTTGCTGAGGCTTGGACAGCACCTAGATCAAAGGTTAGACCTACTTAAGTGCCACCAAACAGCGCATGAAATGAAAGGGCAGTAAGCTAAAATGATAGACTAAGTTATCTAGGCAGATAGGTTGGACTCTGGAACATGGACAGCAAGTAAATACTACCTAAAACTCTCCCAAACGGATGCTAATAGGTGCAGGAATATAGTGGACAGCAATTTCATCAAAGGGTTAAGTAACTTAAGTGTTTTGGTAAGGTCTTACAGTGAAGACAGCACATAAACAACGATGAAAAGTTCTCTAAATGATGTCTAACGGTTGCTGGAATGGTGCGGAAAACAGCTACAAACAAAGGTTTAGTTGCCCTAAGCAATTAGTAACAATGTAAGTCCAATGGCTGCACTCACACTCTAGCTAGGACAACTTAAATGCCAATGTATGGGTGCAGGAAATGCAATTACAACAGTGAAAACAGTGAAAAATTCTAACAATGCAATGATATGCATGCAAGTTTTAAGCTACAATGAAAAAGGCTAGACCCTAGGATGTTTTTTCTACACATGTCGTGCATGCCTACCAAGCTCTGATACCAAATATGATGTGAAACAATCCGGAGTTACTTAGGAAATTAAAGATAGCGACTTAACAAAGTGTTTCCACAATAAATTTATTACTTATAACAATGATTGATCCGTAGAATTCTTGGTTTTTAACTTGCTTAGGCAAAGAAGAGCGAAATCGATTAACCAAATAATTCAAGAAAACGCAAAGAATAATTGTATTCTACGATAATAAACAAGAACCCACGATTTAATAATGAGAACTTTCACCTTTGGAGCCCATACGCTCAAATAGTCTAGGCTTTAGCGAAAGAAGAGTCTCCACATTAGAACCGAGGTCACTCCGAGGATGAAAGAACCTAAGATCGTCGTTCTTGGATAGGTGGCCGAAGCAGTGGAGGATGATGGTCGTCCAACGATGATCCAACGTCCCTTTGATCTTTGCTCGTCGATCACATCAACTAATGTGTAATGGATACGGTCGATGTAATCTTTAATAGTGTCGTCGAAATCGAAACCCACGTAAAAGAACGGTGATTGGAGGATGTCAACTTGATCTCGATCGTCATGTACGAATCCAAAATTCCATTCGGGTTCCGCCATGCATCCTTGTCGGGCAGGAAGATGCACAAAAGAAGTGGGAAAAGAGAGGAAAAAGGTGGCGGGTTGGTGGAGGAAGGTGGGATTGGCTTGAGCCCTTGAGAAGTTTGAGTGGAGAAAGGCCCCAAAAAAAAATAAAACTGAAAATCTGAAGTAATTTCAGCTTTGGTAGTGGTGGGAGGGAATAAATTTGAGGAATTCAAATTTAATTCAAATAGGGATTGATGGGGCGGCAATGGGAAGAAATTTGGGCTGATTTAGTGGTGTATTAATGTCATTTGGAAGAGAGAGAAGGCCAATAAGGGTGGCCGGCCATATGAAGAGGAGAAGAGGGATTTGGGAGTTAAAAGAGTGGGGCCCAAGTTTAAGTAAATAATTTAATTAAATCTGAATTTTAATTTCAGATTTAATTATGTCATGAGTAACTTCCCAAAATTTAAAATGATTTGAATTTCGAATTTGGCTTTAATCTCTTTAATGGGCTTGCTTAATTGAATGAGCACTAATTAGGAAGGTGAATAACTCAAGAGATTTGAAATTCAAATGATGTGAGAATCCAAGAGGGGGAGACGGCGGAATGGGGTTGTTGGGCTGGCCAGCGGGAGGCTGGCCGGCGGGTGGCTGGCTGCTGGCCGGCGGGAGGCTGCAGCTAAGGGGGCCGGCGGCTTTGTTCGCTTGGAATAGGTGGCGGCAAGAGCAAAGGGAGGAAGAGGTAGGAAAAAATCTAGGGATCCAAAGAGTGAAATCCAATCTTCCACAATTGCTTCCACCCAAGCCTTCGTGACGACGACGAGATCAAGAGGAATAAGGAAAAATAGAAGAGCAAGAAAAACCTAAAACTCACAAAGAGATCTAGATTATCCTACGAACTCACTAAGAGATCGTGGAGGTTTGCACTCACAAAGAGAACATGAAATGTCAAATATTCATATCATTCAAAAAACTTCCTCATACATAAGAATATGGCCATATATATATAGGCCTCCAAATGACAAAGAAAACAAAAGACTAAAATGCCCCTTGGGCTACAATAGCGACTAACTACCCATAAGGGCCAAAGCGAAAAAACATAAAATCAAATAAACTACTACATAAAATGAAAAAAAAATACAGCTCATGATTGTGGCCGTCGATGTCTCCTGATGGTACATGTGTCGAAATCGCTGACGATGTCCTCATTGTTGACCTCTGTTGAGTAAAAGAAAACAAAAAAAAAGAAATCAAATCTTACCTACTCCCTGTCATCGCACGTCGTCGCCGTTCCCCCGCACGCCGCACGTCGCTCGGCACGATCTCGCGTCATTTCTCCCCACGATCGCTGGCACGACTCATTCGAGTCGTTAAAAGCTCGAAAGCAACGAGGCCGAAGGCCTCTGACGCGATTCCTCTCGCCAATTTCTCTGCTCCAAGCTTCCTCTCTCGCTCTCTCCCTGCTCGACTCTTACTCGTCCGACGACGTTCCTCCTCGTCGGATAGAAAGTTACGACATTTTGGTCGGAAGCGAGAACCGGAGCTCGCGGCAGTGAAGACAACCTCCTTCGTTGGCGTCCGACTTTGCTCCTCCGACTCCTTCAAGTCGGATCGAAGTTACGACAGTTCGATCGGAAACAAGGGGAGCCCGCTCGGTTGTGAAGTTAACTCCCTCCTTTCCTGCGCTTCTTCGATCGATTCCCGTGAGAGAGAGAGAGAGAGAGAGAGAGAGAGAGAGAGAGAGAGAGAGAGAGAGAGAGAGAGAGAGAGGGATTTACCTTACCTGGAGCCGCCCGATCTCCCTCCCCTCCGACGCTGCTCGACTTCTCTCCTTCGAGCGACATTCCCTTCCAGTCGGACCGGAAGACCGACACTTTGATCGGGAGCAACTACGGGAACTCGCGGGCAGTGAGGGTAACTTTCTCCCTTTCGTATGCTTCATTCGGCCAAATCCCTGAAATCCGCCAAACCAAGGGGTTTAGTAAATACGGGATTAAGCCATAAATCTTTAATTTTGGATTTATTTTAATTCATAATTATTTTTATTATAATTTCTATTAATTATATTTAATAATTATTTAATTATTGTAACAATTAATTATCTAATTATAATTAATTAGTAATTATTAATTATAATTAGTCAATGATTAATTATAATTATAATTAGTTTATTAATTATAATTAATTATTAGTTAATAATTAATTGCTAATAATAATTATTTAATTATTATTATTATAATTAATATAAATAATAATAAAGGATAATAATGATAAAATGTATGCTCGTGCCTTCTCTCGCCTCGATCCCCGAGCCAACTCCACCGCCGGTCCACTAGTCCGCCGGCCGCCAAAGGTATAATTTCTGGAACCTTTGTTCGCTCTCTTACCTCGGCATGCGTGTCGAGTCGGTGGTCTGCCTATACACGCTTTTCTCTAGCGTGGTGGGAGGGGCAACCGGCGCGACACCCACGACAAGGTAGGCGAGCGGCCCTCGGTTCCAAACCTGTTCTCGGTGTTCGTGGCACACCGGAAAACCGCCTATACACGCTTTTCTCTAGCGTGGTGGGATGGGAACCCGGTATGACACCTACAACGAGACCGGGATGTTTATAAGTACCCCCGGGCGGGGGGAAAGCAAATGCTTCTCTCTTGCAACAGGTACCGAAGACCCATACACGCCTTTCTCTGGCGTGGTGGGGACAAAGACTTTACACGGCCGCGGTGTCCTCGTAAGAGGGCACCTACCGTACACGCTTTTCTCTAGCGTGGCGGGAGGCCCAGTTTTCCGTTGTTTTTCTCCTAAACGGGGGAGACGCCGGAAGGCTGCCGAAATTTCGGGTGAAATATTACTCTACTCGGGACCTGTTTTGAACTCAAAAGAACAAAATATTTGGACCAAACAAGAAAGAGCAGTGAACTTTGAACATGAACAAGAACAGTGGACCGTTGAACTTGATTGAACATGTGCAGAGGACCTGAACAAAACTCAAATGATTTCTAAAGGACCAAATCCGAATAAAGTAAAACCAAATTGAAATCAAATTCAGACCAAAATTGAACCAAATTCAAGACAATTTGAATATTCAAATGAACCGGCAAAGATCCCAGAAGACTTCGAACAGTCATTTGAACATACATTCAGACTTAAATTCAAAGGAATTAAGTGTGAAGGACACTAAAATTGAATAAGACTCGGACTGCAGGGGACTTGAATAAGACTATAACATCAAACAAAGACTTTGATTTGGACTGGATCCGGATTCGAACAAAGCAGTTGAACTCGCAGTTGAACTCGGGCTATACGACATCAAGTGGAGACCTGTAAAGTTGATGAACTCAAGTCTGAATGAAACTAAATTCGGATCCAATCACATACAAGAACAAAGTTTGTATCATGCATGAGGAAACTCAAACTACAAGACCTCGATGCGCAGACTCCTACGACAATCCCTACAACGCTTGTCGATTGAGAAGGCGACGTTGGAGATCAATCGTCAAAGAGCCGCCCCTTGCAAGCAGGTGCAATCATCAAACCACCTGAGATTGATGATAGGTGGGCATGATGTGGGAATAGTGGGTCTTCTACGAACATCTCTAGGAGGTCGTAGCAAATACAATGGATCCCTACAAACAAACACAAATCACTTGTGGATAACAACAGTGGGCATATCATAAGCACATCAAGCCATTGTGGGCACAAGTATAAATATCTCCTACGACAATCCCTACAACGCCTGTTGATTGAGATGGCGATATAGGAGACCAGTGATGTAGGACCCACTTATACAAACAAATGCAACCCGACAAATCCCACCTGAGATTGGTGAAAGGTGGTTTCAATGCAAAAGTAAGGGTCCTCCTACGAATACTCCTAGGAGCTCGTAGCTGATACGACGATCCTCTGCCAGCAAACACAAGCCACTTGTGGATAACAACTGTGGGTACTTCGTAAGTACATCGAACCACGGTGGACACAAGTATAAATATCACCTACGACAACGGTGATCAAGATCTTCTCGATCCTGTATTCAGGAAGGGGAACAACTCTGGCATCCATAAATATCAGAAATATCAAGTCTACTACACTAAAGATCTTGAAAGGAGGTCTTCTCAAAGTGAAGCGATAATCAGTGGACTTCAAGGTCCAAAAGAATCCTTCCCCCGGTGAATGAGAAAGGGGAAGTCAATATCAAGTCCAATACTTCAAAGTTCAGAAAGACCCATCCCCGGTGATTGAGAAAGGGGGAGTTAACATCAAAATACAACGCCATCGGATCTGCAACATCTATGAAAGCAGACAGAAGGCGTCTACAATCTACAACGCCACGCCACCGGATCTGCAACACGTATACAAGCAGACAGAAGGCGTCTACAATCTACAACGCCACGCCACCGGATCTGCAACACATATACAAGCAGACAGAAGGCGTCTACAACATTCATATTTGGCCTTTAAGGCCTTCAACAAAGAAAGTTCATGAACAAAGGCATGAAGCCTACAGAACCCGATCCTCCTATACGGATCAATAGGAGTCGACAGGGTTCGAACTATCAAATAGATACACGGTTGTAGCGACCGGTGTATTTGTCTAAATACATTCTTTTTAGGCCTTCAATGCCTAAAATCAAGAAAATTCATGAACAAAGGCACGAAGCCTATGAGAAACCCGATCCTCGAGCAAAAGCTTGATCGAGTTGACAAGGTTCAATCAACAAATGGAAATGACCCCAAAACACCCCGATGATGGCCGTGTTGATTGCTTATTTCAACCGGAGGGGTCCACAAAATATTTCAAAATGCCCTCAAACTTCTACAAAATCCAAATATTTTTCAAGTGACCTAGAGGTCACCCCGATGATAGCCGTGTTGAATGATGATCTCAACCGGAGGGGTTAATTTCAGGCATTCTCAAATGCCTCCCAAAAAGTCCAATCAAAATCCAAAGCTCCATAAATCCCAAAGCTCAGATATTTAAATCTGAAATCAATCCATCAACAAACTTAAAGCAAATTCTATCCGCCCTCCGCAACAGTTTGCCGAGGCGGACAAATTCAAACAAACTCTAGCTCACAAAGAGTGAAATGCCTAGTCGAAAATATCACTAGGATCCATTCTCAAACAATCTCCTGCCAGTAAGGACGTGGTACGTGTCCTCTAACCGACGGTCTGCCGCTAAATGGCCACCGCAGGATAAACGGTTATGACGACCCGGGGCCCTCTGAACCGCGTGGTTTCGCCGCCAAATGGCACCACGATATCTCGGTTATGGCCAGAGCCAATACGCTCCTTACTGACATCAAATCCTTGAGATATGAATCAATAGGATATGATCGATAGGGTACAAAGCCCTCTGTAAGCTAAGGTGGATTCAAATTTGTCCCCTTAGACAAACATTCAACCCCGGTCTACAAGGTCCCCTTGGACGAAGCAACCCATGGCTGCCGACAAGGATCCTTCTGTCAGGTTGGGTCGACTACCTCCTCTGACTAAGTAGACCAGGGACCATGATGGCCCGGGACGACGGAACCATGGGATCTTGATCGGGCCCATCATCCATTCCCCCACCATCCGCTTTAAGTACAAGATGGTGCAATTTCTATTTTGAATATCAAAATCTCCAAATTCTCCAACATCCAAACTTTCCAAACCCAAATACCCAAATCAAAACTCAATTTTCAAATACTCAAACCCATGCTGCTACTATATGCCAGATAACACGTATCACTCTACGTATCTGATCGATGACTAGCCTTAATCGAAAGTTCTCTCTCGTGATCGAGAGGGGTAATTAACTATAGGGGCTTGCGCCTATAGGAAACCAGAACTCAGATCATAAAGTCCTCACAAAATGAGGGCGAAATCTCTGGGTAGTGTCCTATCTACAAACCCATCTGCCTTCCAAAATTTACCCCGGAACTTAGTTCGTTAAAACTCCCTCGCCGAATGAATAATAAGAAATCGAGCGATGCGGAGGCCGGGGCCGAATTTTCGGAGCCCACACTCATCAAAATCACATCAATCTTCCTAATAAAATTTAATCCATAAACATGTCAAAACATAAAGAGTTTGTTAGGTAGCATGCTGCAACTACAAACTCAAGCAACGTCTAATCATCAAATAGCATATAAAAGCCTGACTAAATCCAATACAACAATAACAACAACAACAAGCCTTTATCCCACTACGTGGGGTCGGCTACATGAATCCTTTTTCTCCATTGTGTCCTATTAAAAGTCAAATTCTCGTTTAAATCTAATAAAGAAAGGTCATTCTTAATATTTTCTAGCCAAGTCTTTTTAGGTCTACCCCTACCTTTCCTAACATAAGTCAAATCTAATACCTCTACTCTCCTAACCGAATCATCAGAAGGCCGCCGTTTTATGTGACCAAACCATCTAAGGCGACTCTCTCTAATCTTATCTTCTACTGGAGCTACTCCAACCTTTTCACGTATATGCTCATTTAGTATCTTATCTCTAAGGATAAAACCACTCATCCACCTGAGCATCCTCATCTCTGCCACACTTAACTTAGTATTATGCTTCTCTTTTAATGGCCAACATTCGGCACCATAAAGCATTGCAGGCCTCACTACCATCTTATAGAATTTTTCCTCAAGTTTGATGGGTACATTTCTATCACATAACAAGCCCGATGCATTCCTCCACTTCAACCATCCAACTTGAATTCTGCAGATAATATCCCCGTCTATTTCACCATCACTCTGAACAATAGATCCAAGATATCTAAAACGTGTACTCTTATTAATGACTTGATTGCCCAAAGTCACAATCCCCTCACTAGGTCTATTACTATTAAAATTACACTCCATATATTCCGTTTTAGATCTACTCAAGCGAAAACCTTTAGACTCTAAGGTTGACCTCCATAATTCAAGTTTACCTTCAACTCCCTCTCTAGTCTTATCAACAAGAAGAATATCATCAGCAAAAAGCATACACCAGGGTACATCCTCTTGCAAATGTCTAGTGAGGACATCCATAACTAAAGCAAAAAGATATGGGCTTAAGGCTGATCCTGACTAAATCCAATAATGAATGAAAATAAAAACATGCAATATAAAAATAGAAATAAAAAGGGATTTATTACATGCAGGCCATCAGATTAATAGATGTCCTGAATATTGGCACAAGTTTTTAAAAAAACTACAATTTAGATTCTTAAGGCTTTTTGAAACTTCATTTAGTCCCTTCATATTATTTGCTAGCCTACAACTTCTGTCATAAGCAATAAGACATACTTTGATGAATACTTCAAAATTACATTCACTTTGCAGAACCGTGAAAGCATCTTTATAACTCACTCAATCATCTTTATTGATTTTGACTTACTCCGTAAATATGTCATCAACTTTGCTACAGTACTTGATTGCAATTCACACATGATATCATACTTCATATTAGTTTCAGTATATAATTGCTCCTCTACCTCATTAGCTATCAATTTGAAGGCAGCCACTTGCAGATAAAACAGCTTTAATCAAATGAATCAATCAAGTATTTTATCTTGAAAGTCATGCCACCTTTCAAAACCGAGGCATGAATCCACCATGGACACCCTGTGGAACATCCTTGGATGTACCTCTTTAAATCATTCTTTATTCTTCAAAGTAATCCCATCCTGCAAGTTGCATCTCATAAGGATTTCCTATATGTGGTTGAGGTTTTCAAACAACTGGCCAACCATACAAAAAAGTTGTCATCCTAAATATCCTTTTTAGGAGATCCCAATTAGAGCTCCCTCCCTCCCTCCCTCTTCACTTCTTCACATTCAACAAAGAATTCAATGTCATATTTTTCATGTGAATTATCAACGCCAAACATCTTCAAAACATCAAAATCATTATTTACTGTGTTGTACAATTCCATTAGATGTAGCATACAAACAGCTTAGACAGAGGAAAAAGCATTGCTATTCAGTTTTTTTTTGCAGTCATCAATACGACATCCTCAAAATTCCATAGTGAGTACCTAGCAGCCTCTAAAGTTTCTACTTATTCAAGAAAACCTCTGTAGTACATGAGAAATGAAAAAGTCATCTCGCATTGCTATGACCCTAAAAAATTACACAAGAAACTCTTATTTGCAGGGAAACCAAATCTAAACTGAAACCATAAGAAATCCACTAAAAAAAAAAGAACAAAAATCTTAAATAACCACAAAAATAAAAATCATATATTAATCCTTAATATGAAACTATTATGCTACGGTGCAAATAAAAATGGCATGGAATGCTTGCAGTATCCAAAAACCAATAAAAATACATGGAAATTGAGGATGACACAGCGAGGAAGAACCCAGCAAAAAAATTTGGAAAAAGCAAAAAACTAAAATCATGTAAGCCTTAGATGGTAGGAAACTAGAAATCCCTGATCATCACAACCATTAGCCTAATCTCAACTATTTATAATCAACTTTATGAATCATCATTCTTTATTTGTTCCTATTAAGTGCATTAAAAGTAAAAATATATAATTATATATAGTAATCTACATTAAAAGTCACATATATATATATATATATATATATATATATATATATATATAATATTTGGGCACCATAGCTATACACTTTGAAAAGTGTATGCAAATATTAAAATTAGGGGGAAATCACCCTCCCCATTCACACACACATTCATTTTTTCTCTTTAAAAGGTCTTCCCTCTCCCAATCATTCTTCTTCCCTTCCTCTAGCTCGAGGCCACAACTCTCCCTCAACTTGTCTTACTTAATTTCTTGATTCATACTTAACAATAGCCATATTATGAGATTAGCTTGAAGAAGATGGTAACAAGTTTTAGTTGATCCAAAAGATCATTGCTGCATGGCAAAGGATAATGACTTCTCACTATTTATGTTATTAGGGGTATAGTATAATACCCAAAATGCTCAAAACAAATGTAAGCATAACCTTCGTTTAAACGCTAAATTATTTTCATTAAATTCTACATTTAAGTTTGAGCATTTTGATATATATATAGAAGTACACCATTTTTTATATTTTCTAACCAAGTCTTTTTAGGTTTACCTCTACCTTTCTCAACATAAGTCAAATTTAATACCTCTACTTTTCTAACCGGGTCATCGGGAGGTCACCGTTTTATGTGACCAAACCATCTAAGGCGGCTCTCTCTAATCTTATCTTCCATTGGAACTACTCCAACCTTTTCATGTATATGCTCATTTTGTATCCTATTTCTAAGGGTAAAGCCACTCATCCACCTGAACATCCTCATCTCTGCAACACTTAACTTAGTATTATGCTTCTCTTTTAATGGCCAACATTCGACACAATAAAGCATTAAAGGTCTCACAACCATCTTATAGAATTTTCACATAAGTTTGAGGGGGACTTTTCTATCATACAACAAGTCCGATGCATTCTTCCACTTCAACCATCCAACATAAATTCTACTGATAATATCCCCATCTATTTCACCATCACTCTGAACAATAGACCCAATATATCTAAAATTATTACACTTATTAATAACTTGATCGCTCAAAGTCACAAACCCCCCACTAGATCTCTTACTACTAAAATTATACTCCATGTATTCAACTTTAGATCTATTCAAACAAAAACGTTTAAACTCTAAGGTTGACCTCCATAATTCGAGTTTACCTTCAACTCCCTCTCTAGTCATATCAACAAAAAGAATATCATCAGCAAAAAGCATAAACCAGGGAACAACCTCTTGCAAATGTCTAGTGAAAACATCCATGACTAAAGCAAAAAGATAAGGCCTTAAGGCTGATCCTTGATGTAATCCAAATGAAATGGGAAAATACTTGGTCAAACCACCTCGTGTTTGAATGCAAGTAATAGCTCCTGCATACATATCCCTAATGACCTCAATATAAGTATTATTAACTCTTTTCTTCTCTAGAACTCTCGATAACACTTATCTTGGAACTTTATCATATGTTTTTTCTCTAAATCAATAAATATCATATGTAAATCCTCCTTATTCTATCTAAACTTCTACATCAACCCTCTCAATAAATGAATAGCTTCCATAGTAGACCTACCCGGCATGAATCCAAATTGATTATGAGAAACACTAGTCTCACATCGTAGTCTATGCTCCATAACTCTCCCAAAGTTTCAAAAGTATGAGACATCAACTTAATTCCTTTATAATTCGCACAATCTTGTGCATCATCTTTATTCTTAAAAATATGAATCAACACACTCATTCTCAACTCATCTGACATCTTTTTTAGTAAGCCAAGAAATTCCTTCATATCCTAAGCATTTTCACATCTCTATTGGAATATCATCATGTCCATTAATTTTTCAAACATCATTTTTTAAAGCATCTCTAACTTTAGTTTTACTAATATGCCAATAAAAATAAAAATCTCTATTTTCATTTAGAGTGCTAAGGTCACTAAAGTCAATCGTATTCTCACAATCTTCATTGAAAAGCTTAGCAAAATATCTCATCCACCTTTGTTGAATATCCTGTTCTAAAAAATAATTTTTAATCTTCATCCTTAATGCATTTCACTTGAACTAAATCATTACTACTCCTATCTCTTTGTATGCAAACTTATACATATATCTTTCGCACTCTTTAAAATCTAATCTATTATATAAATCGTTAAAAGCGAAAATCTTTGCATCGCAGGTTACTTTCTTAGACATCTTAAAAGCCTCTGTACATATTTTCTAATTTTAAAAATTTTTACATCTAAACTAATTATTATAACAAAGCTTCTGATTATTTATCTTTTCTTGCACATTTTAATTCCACCACCAACTATTTTTATTATCAAAAGCTTTTCATTTTAAAACTTTAAGCACATCCTTCGCAATAATATTAATATTACTAACTACTTTTTCCCCCATAATATTTGTTTCCTCATGCACAGACAAAATCTTAAGATCTCTTACTCTCAAAAATATTTTTTAGTATTACTTAAATGCCCCCATCTAATTTTAAACAATATTTTACTATATTTTTCATATTATGCCCCTTCATCTTAAAGTTCAAAACTAATAATTAATCTGCGTTTTACTATATCCATTCTTATAAGTGATAAGATGCTCATCTCTTTTCTTAAATAAGGTATTAACAATTACAAAATCATAAGCTAAAACAAAATTTAATATAGCCTTACCATCTTCATTAGTCGCTCCAAACCCATGGCCACCATAAATACTTTTAAAATCATCTACTTCGCTATCAACATGTCAATTTAAATCTCCTCTAATAAAAATTATTTCTTCAAGATATATCTTTTGCATTAATTCTTCTAAGTCATTTCAGAAGCTTAATTTTAAACACAAATTAAAACCTACTTGAGGAGCATAAATACTTATAATAATAATTTTAGCATCAATAATAATCTTCAAAACTATAATTCTGTTTTCAATTTTATCAATTTTTATAACATTATTCTTCAAACTCTTATTTATAATCACACATACATTATTTCTAGTATGACTTCTACCAGAATACCAGTTTAAATCCTAAACTATCAATATCATTAGTCATCTCTCCAACCCATTTAATTTCCTGAATGCATAAAATATTTATCTTCATATGAATTATTATATCAATTAATTATATTAATTTGCTTGTAAGATAACTTACATTCAAAGATCCTATATGAATTATAGTTTCATGGACTAGTAATATAGGCAGCGCCAGCCTTTTGGTGTTCCCCATGTCGATTTTAATTCCTAAAAGCTGCCTTTTCGATTTCCCCTTTCCCTATGCGGTTGCTCCTTTAGTTTATGTGTGATGCTTCGAATTCCCTGCTTATTAAATGTTGTGAGTTGCTTCAGATTCCCCCCATTGGCTGTTGTGTTGCTTCAGTTCCTTCCCCAAGTGGCTACCCCTTCGGTCCCTGCTTGCTGCGGTTTTCAAGGATATTCTATTGGTTGATTTTGAGGTGCATTAAATACATGTATTAATTATCTTTTTCACCTTTTCTTCCCTATATAAGAGCTGTTTTGTGGCTGTTTTAGGAGAGTTATGGATATGATAATTTGTGGAATGTAAAACCAGCGGGTTTTTTAGCTTGCGAGCTAGCCTCTTTTCCCCTTCCCCTCTGTTACTTCATCTCAGTCTTCTAATCCCCTCTTCTCTATCCACGGTGTCCACCCCATTTGTATCCTTCTTCTCTAAAATATATATAAGTTTTTATAATTCATGTTTGTCATTGTGTCTCTTAATTTGCAATCTTAGCATTTATATTTATCTATGTTGTAAGAAAGGAAGATTTATGTCTTTGCAATATTTTTTTGTTGCATCAACTAGCTTCTTTGCCCTCATCCGTCTAAGATGTGGGAACCTTTGCCTATTTAACACTGCACCCGGACGCTGATGCAATGATCCTTGCAAAATTCTCACTATATCCAGGCCATACATCGCATTGCTTCTAGGAAAGCCCTAACATTAACACAATATATTAAATGATTCATGTCATGATTATTCGACAAGTTTTATACTGGTTGTCAACTACCTAATACAACCCTCCACTTTTCTCATCCAGGACTTGGGACCTGACAATGGCAGTGTTACTAAACAAAAAGGGATTAAACTTTTTGGTGTATATACACTTTTTGAGTGTACCGAGAGATCTGAGCAGGAACGGCATAGAGACTTTTGGGTATGCAAATGAATTTTAAAAAGTTTAGTAAAACTTTGTATTTTATGTGAGGTTCCATTTTGTTTGAGGTATTTGACATATGCTTCCTATTGTTAAGTATAAAAACTTGATGTGTTGGGATTGTATGAATAAGTTACTTCCTACTGACCTAATTCTAATAGAAGTAGTTCATAATATGTGTTAATAAGAAATAGGCCAGTTCATATTCTCCCTCTTTGTTACACTCTATATTGACAATGACAATGATTAAAAAAAAAAAAATATTTTTTTAATGTACCACAAAGTGCAAAAGATGCACAAGAAATTGATAAATAGAATCATTGAAAAAGAAATAGGAAGCAACAAGGAATGAATTATAGACCAAAGGTAATTTATTAAGAACTTATTTAAAAAGATCATAACTCAACATTTCAAAGAGAAGAATTTACAAGGCTAACCTCAAGTGATTAGGATCAAACTTATTGCTTGCTTGAATATTCACAATGATACAGAAATAGTATACTATTTTAGCATTGAATGAAAATCCCCCCTCCAACACACACAAATAAGTTGAGAATAGCCCATAAAAAAAAAGAAGTTTATCATAAGATTTTTTTACTCAAAAAATCAGGAAAGAGGAAAAAACACAGGGCTTGTCCAATTGAAATAATTCCACTAGCACGAGTCATATGTTACACAAAATTATCTTCAATGTAACTAGATAAGTCATTAATAAAATATATTAGACATAAACTATGGAAGATGTTGTCTAAGGTAGAAGTAGAGAGTGATGAGATGTTAAAGTTGTCAACATCTGATATCCCGCAGTTGCTTCAATTGCACTTTTTTTAGGAGGGAAGGTCAGGTGATGAAGAATATGGATGTTAATAGTTGACCAAACTTATATGTTAGTCATTGACAGACAATGGATGGCCGGATGTCGGGTAATAGCCAAAATGATCTACTAGGATATTCTCTTTATAAAGGGGAGATCAACAACTAAGAAGGAAAGTGTCAAATGCCAATGGTTAATGGATGTAAGACATTAGCAAGTGTTAGATATTGGTCAATTGAGAATGTCAAACACCAGGAGAGTCAGGGCATGCTTAATCTTTCTCCTTGAAAGAATGGAGACGCAACCAAGAATGTTGGTGTCAAATGTCTATGAATGACAAATATAAGAAGATGGCAGGCATCAAATGATGGTCGATTGGGTACATCCAATTTTTGGAAATGATCAGTTGGTTTCTTGGTAGTTTTACTCATAGAAGGGCGACTGATGACCAAAAGGTAAGCATCAAACATCAATGGCTGACAAATGCCATATGTCAATCCTTAGTATGCATCAGGTGATGGTTGATGTGAATGTCAGATGTCAAGCAATATCACGCAATCTAACTCAATCTTTCTTATAAGAGAGAAGATCGGACGACTGATAAGCTTAGCGTCATAAGTTGGTAATCGATCGTTTAGCCAATGGCTGACTATGCTCTTCAACAGGGGCATTCAAATTAGGCAACAAGGAGTGCCTCCTTGGCCGACAACGAGCGTCGGCGATTTGATGATTAGAGCCATGTAATTCTTCAAGCCTGATAATTCTCTCCATGAAAGACTTCTTTGACTCCACACCCCCCTAATGTTTAGAAATAAGGGCAATTTATAGATATATAGGGGCATTATGTTCATTTCAACTAGAAATCAAGAAACTTCATTGGATGATCGGAGTTAATCCCCCATAATCATTCAATGTCTTTTTAGATTTTTAGTATCTTAATTAAGTAAAAATTGAGACAACTTAGGCTTGTCAGATTAATCTGGTCAAAACACTCATTTCAACTATACGCATGCAAAATTTAGTAGTTGGTCAGTCCCTTAAAAGGTCTCATGAAGTTTTCAAAATATATTCTGAGTGCTTGATTTAGGTCCATTTGGACCTGAATAAAAGATTCTTGTTATCGTTAGTTTTGTCTAATCACGATGCTCATTTAAACTAAAATTTAATTGAAAATAAAATTTAGATGATCTCAAACTTGGTTCAAGAACATTTTTGTTTGAGTGAATGGATGTTTTGAGATTTAAAATTTTACGTCAAAATCATCCTTAGGAGTACTAGACATTGCAAAGGGATAACCTAAACGAAAGAACAACAGAAGATTGAACAGACAAAAGGTAGGCTTGAGCATAAAAATAACATGAATTTATCAGCAGTACCTTAATAGCAGTGTTGAGAATCTGATGCTTTGTTTCAAGAATTTCCGACGAAAAGGACCAAGCTAGAAACTTCAGTACATTGGGAATTATATTTGGCATGATCTGTCCAATGGAGCAGTATTCTCCCACTATCCAGATAATTAATGCGCGTGCAGCAGGTTCCTTAATCACATCCAGATTGCGAGCCAATCTTGCAATAACCTTCAAAGTGGAAAAATGTTGTCAATTTAAAGAAAGTTTAACAAGTTAAGCAGACAAAAATTGCAAACATATAATAAGACACTTGAGCAACAAAAACAATACTGAGCAATGTCCATTACAAACGTTCATGTAGTAGCAAATCAGGAAAATCCCATAGCAAAATCAGTAATTAGTAAATCAATCGAAATCATAGTATGTACAATCCCTGCTATGCTAATAAATCAAACAGCCTGGAAAGAAAGCAATTATTCAAATAAATAAAATTAATTTCTAATACTAAATATGATGGTATTTTAGAGTTTCAAGGTGTCAAGCAGAAAAAAAATGAAGCAATTAGACCAGAACTAAGTCTATTGCAGTTCATATTTCAGGCATATAATGCAGCCCAATCGTTTTAGGAGTTGTTGAATTCTTCAAAAGGATCAGCAATTAAGCCAGTCAGAAAATAGGCAAATTTAGTATGAGAACATACTAAACAAAAATCATACAAAATTGGCTGAGACCTTGATAGAAGAATTATAATGGTATTATCAGGTATGCGCTTGTCATGGCCATGCGGAGTGAATGAGAGAAATGGGGTATGCATATGATTACAATTTCTAAATACATTACTTCCGTTATAATTTTGCATTAATATCTCACAATTTTTTATAGGCATTTTGGAATAAGAGCGAAGGGCAAGGAACTTAGAATAAGTAATTATTTTCTCTTGATTGGAAGTATAAGCTGAACAAGAAGGAAATGAATACAGAGGACAGCATCTCATTTCTCTCCAAATTTGAGCAGGAGAGACAAGGAATTTGAACAAGTAAATTTTCATGATACCTAAATTAACCTCATATTCATGAAGCAACAGAATTAAATTACCCCCAACCTTAAGAAAACCATATATATCAATAGCATATCCATGTTTATGAGGATCTGTTTGCTTCAATTCAGCTCCACATTATGGTTGATGTGGAAAAAAATAGTCCATGCCCACCCTAATTTGGAACTGAATTGAAATGGCATGCCCATATTCCATGACCATCTGTGCAAGACATGCAAGACCATCTGTGCAAGGCATGCTTCATAATCCATCAATATAAACAAAAGGTCAAATGCAGATTATTTCAATGTGACGCACAAGAAAAGTAATTGTAGCACAAAGATTGTGCAGTATGTTATTTCTATCCATATGCAGATTATTTCTGTGAGACACAAGAAAGTAAATGCAGCACAAAGAAAAGGCAGTAAAGTGAGACCTTCAGCGATAACTTTTACATAGACATGGAATATAATCCGCAAGGTAAAGGAGAAGATCAATAAACTTCATGACCAGAATCCAATTTTATTTCATTTTTCCATTAATTCTGCGCAATGCATTCGTTATCACAAGAGATATCAAATCCACATATTAACAAGCTATTTCAGCAAATCGATAACTACATGAAAGCACAAGTTGAGCTTGAGAAGAAACACCTTTTCATGCCTAGCTGGACTGTGCTTTATTATTGACTTAATGGACATGATTGCTTGCACCAAAATACAAGCTTCCCCGTCCTTCTGGAATGCATTGCTAGTTGATGATTCTGTAGATAGAAACCGAGTTCAGCCAGGCCCAAAAGAAGAACAAAATGAGGTACTGTATCCATGATCAAGTGGTAAACTAACCTTGTGAAGCAAGTCCTAATAGCCCTTCTAAGCAGACATCAACCACAGAAGGTAGCCTTTGAGCACATATACCAATTGCAGCAACTGTGTCAGCTGCGAACCTCCGATCTGGATCTTTAATGTAATCCTAGCAGTACAACTAGAAAAATAAACATCAGTTTGTCATGCAGCATTATCCCAATAGACTATTTTATAAATGTCATTTACTTTTCCCAGTTCAACATGAGCTATCTGTTTAATGAAGCTAATTCCCTAGAAATAAGTGAAAAGTAATTGGATTTGTCCTCACAGTCGTGCACAAAAGAAAAAAGTGAAAAATAATTTACCCAAAATAAGATCAAAATTATACAGCATATTTAATAAGAAAACATTAACCTAATCATAGTTATCCTTACCACAACTCTCTGGTCTGACCTTATGAAACCACCACGTATTCCACTCAATGTTGTTGAGATCCAAAAGGGTGTCAACTCTATTCTGCGCAAATTTTATTGCATGACTTCTAGTCATAATATATTTGATCTATCACTTTTCTTCCTAATCCTTCTAAATCAATCTATCTACAAACCTTGTTGGTTTCACTTCTTCCTTCTGCTGTTCATGCCCTAACTACCGAAGTCTGGAGCAGCTTTATATTTTTAAAGCATAATTCTTAAGAACCAGCTTTCAAAGAACAAAGCAATTCTTTAAACGGAACAAGACTTCATTTTTTTTAATTGTAAAAAAGTTGGCTTGAAAATGAAATTTAATAGCATAACTGAACCATAGAGCTGATTCCAGACTTAGCAGTCATATAATTTAGCCACCTTAAGCATGATTAGCATGACTTGTTCACACCAATTATGCTAAATTTGGAAGCCTTTACCTTGTATTTAAGTCTATTATGTTGAGGAGGTAGCAATTTCCCTCCCTCAAAGGGGTTGAAGTCCACAGTTTTTCTGTCATTGGTCTTTTATAAAGCAAGTTAATATCCAAGCGATTACTATGAAGAAACATGAAAAAAATATCAAAAGTAACTTCGTAGGAGGAATTTCCATGCCAACCTTTTCAAAGTCAGCAGAAAGAAAATAGATTAAAGAAGATTTCTAAGAAAAAAAGAAAATCCATTTTATGTTTTCTCATGGCTAAACTACAACTATTATTTCGCATTCGTTCTCTGTAAATTCAGCTCAACCAATTGGTTACTTGTTCCTTGCTCACTCATATGCAGCACACAATTAATTTTGGTTTGCAAATTAGGAGTTAATGCAAAAATCTAGATATACAGCATATAATTTTCTTTCCCAAAGAAGTGTCACGAAAAAAATTTCAACATCAATGCCAAAATGATCTCCTGCTTTTGGTTAATTTATCTTTAACCGGGCCTAAACATTAACTCCTATAAAATATATCATGATCAACAAACTTGCCAGTCGTTGGTTACCTGGAACTCATCCAAAAGGAATTGACTTGAAGCATCCGTCACAATGGCGGAAAGTATTTCAAGCTTAAGAGCTCTAATCTGATAAATCTCAGAGCTATGTACAAAAAAATCTTCATAATGAGGTGCAAAGAGTGAAGGGAGTACTTTGGCGAACACCTGTACGTTACAAAGCACCTAAGCAGTAAAAAACAATTATCAGAACCTTTATCCATGTTGACAGGTATCAAGAAAACCATCAATAAAAAAGTTAAAAAAGGAAAATAAACCAGAAAAGAAAATAATAACAAGCATATATGCAAAGGTTAACGTACTAATGGCTATCTATCATCTAAATAATTATTTTTCAAAAAGCAAATGACAAGGAAGAGCAAAATAAAAGCAAGCATTGCTTCTGAAACAAGCTCTTTTTCCAGATTCAGCCAAAAACTGTTAACAAGCATCTGTACAGCTAATGTTTCTAGGTTAGGCTGCAACAGACAGCATTGACACGACCCAGTCAATGCTCAAACCTGAAGCCTTCTCTAGCTTTCCATTACACGAGTGCAGTGAAAGGTTCCATGATTATGATACATCACACAATAAAATTCAGATAGGAAAAAGGATGTTGGATATTTCCTTACAAAAGGCTTGAAAGGAAAATAACCATTTAACCGGAAAGGCAACCAAAAAGTCTGCTGGTTAAAATAAATTATTCATTTTACAAATCTGAAACTTGAGCTTCAGTGATTGAAAGCCCATCTTCTCTGCAGAACAACTATGATAAGCATGCTAAACAATCTATAAAAAATCAAGAAGGTCCCTGATGTGAAACTATCCCATGCGAAAATGATTTTCTTAATGAAAGTTTGCACGCTTAGATTTAGAGGTCATAATAGGCAAGTTCTTATGCGGAATTAAACGATAAGATAAATATTAAAAGGCACTTAGCTTAAGTTAAATTACATGAATAAAAGTTAAGTTCAAAAAGATAGCCAACTTAATCCGACATTGCATACATGGATCGTTCCAACAATAAATTCTCATACTAACAATAAGATTAGTCTATGAAAGATCCCTCACACAACTCTTCCTATTACTAGGTTCTAGCGGCGAATAATTGACATGATCTTCATGAATCCATTAATAACCATAAACGATAAGTAAACTAGAAAGATAAGAGCGTTAGGAGAAGAGTTTCACCCAAGGAATGAAGCCGTTCCGGTGGTTCTTTGTTGGTTGGATGGGAAGTAGGTGGCCTGGAGCAGATTCCGGACAGCAATTTTGGTTCTCAAGAATGCTGGATAGTAGTTTTCTGGGCTTAAATATTCTGGACAGCAACTGGACAGCAGCAAGGAGGTATTCTTGGACAGTTTTCTTGTTGAATTGGGCACTCCTGGACATCAAACGGGAGCTCCCAAATTGTTGGACAGCAAAGGAAACTTGCTGGAAACCTCTGGGCTGCGATGGGATTTCTGGTCAGCCAACAGGAGCAGGTTCTGGCAACACTATGGCTGGTTGGAAACTTCCCGGACAGCAATTTCCACTTAGAAAATTGCTGGACAGCAATTTACTGCAGCTGTTAGGAGTTAGGTTTTGAATTTGAATTCCCAACTCATGTGATGAATGCCATAAAGTGGCATTTAATGGACTTAATCCCAAGCAAGGCCGGTGGCTTAGAGAGGGGAGAGGATTAATTTAAAAAAAAAAAAACTGAAGTTTTAATTTCAGTTTTGATTAGGTTGAGGAGGAATTGACTTGAAATTTGAATTTCAATTCAAAGAGAATTAAGGCATTTATTAGGGAGTTAATGGAGGAGCTAAGGAGGAGGAGGCCGGCGGTTTCAAGAGAGGAAGGGGAGGAGTTTCAAGATAAATCCTGAAATAAATTTCAGGATTTGAAATTTGGGAGGGAGTTTTATTTGAAATTACATTTTAATTTCAAATGGGGGAGAGGTTAATGTGACAATTAATGGAGGGGGAAGTCTAGTGAGGCCGGCGGCATCAAGAGGGAGAGGAAAGGGGATTGGGAGCAAAATACGAACCTTCCAAATTTGCTTGTTTCCATTAGAAGGCTTGATTATGAGATCCACTTTGATTCGAATTTCAAATTGATTTGAATTTGAAAACTTTCCATATTTGGCTTTGACAAATTTGGAAAAATTTTGAACTCAATAAATTTTGAATTTTCAAAATTCGAACAAGTGGGGGGAAAAGGGGGAGAAAGCCGATGTTGGAGAGGCTTGGGAACGGGTGGAGGTGGTGAGGTGGTCGGTGGCCACGGGTGGATTAGGGCCGTCGATTGGGGAGGTGGAGCTAGGGGAATAATTGGTGGATGAAGAGGGGAGAAAGGAGAAGAACAAGAATATACGGGAAAGAAATAGATAACTAACGAACTCACACAGAGATCGTAAGAACCGCGAACCTCGGACTCTTCCAAAGATTGGCGGGTATTGCGAATTACCCTCCTCGGGCTTCTCCTCTCATGAACTCACTAAGAGATCACGTGAACTCACTAAGAGATCAACAAAACATGAAACTTTTCATTATCAATAATCATCATCCCCTTTCCAAGAGGAAGGGGAGGGCTTAAATAGCCAAATACATGAAGAAAAATAAAAAGACACAATTTCCCCTAGGGCAAACATAAAACAAAGCCCTCAAGTGAGGGTAGAAATGGAAAAGTACAAATAACAAATAAAATACATGAAAATAAATAGACACGATCGTAGCCGTTGATCTTCGATGTCCTCATCATTCTCCCCAGGTGGGAGAAAAACTCGACTCCGTCGAGTTGGTGTCTTGAAAACTCCTTGTGCATATGGGTTTATCTGTTGTAGCTCCTTGCACTCTGACCACGTATCCTCTGACTTTGGGTTCACCTCTTCACCTAGTCAAGTATCTTCTTCGTTCACCCTCTTTTGTGGAAATAATATCATCACTATGAATCATGTCAACCTTCTCCGCTATAGGAATTTTGGGAATAATTTTGGGAGTGGAGGTAGGCTTTGGGGTTCTCACAAGGTGGGGTTACACAAGGCTTAATTTGAATTGGATTTGGGGGTTTAACTCCGGACCTTCAAAGTCTACTAAATCTTTTATGTTAGAAAAGGGAATAAATGTTGAACTCTGCAAGCAGATCCACCACGCAAGCGTTGTTCTTGATTTTATTGACTAATCTAAATAATCTGCACTTCTATGCATGTAATTTCCCGGACGAATCCGCACCATTACTGAGTTACCAACTTTAATAGATTTAACTTGTCGTTTAGAATCAACATAAAGTTTATACTTATTATTGCTCTATTCAATTAGGCGTGCAATTTTCTTAAGAAAGTCATGTAGATGTAATGTAAATGCGACATGTGATATGCGAATTCATGTGTCCAAAATTCAAGACTCAACAAGATGAACATGAGGTGGTAAACGAGACTTGATATGCAATATGAATGAAATATGGATTCACACACAAACTTTAAACAAAGAAAAATTTAAAAGACAATGGACTACAAAACACAAGCACAACAACATACTAACTCACACGAACACATAGCTAGAAAAGTGGACGAGTCACAAAAAGAGGGGTTTTAAAGTGTTCGGCCTAAGGGAACTGGTGTCGGGGGAGAAATGAAAACACTCTTAGCTACCAGGGCACTTCTATAGGGGGTTTCAGTAAGGGTCGACAACAGTCTCCTAGTGGGGGTAGTGTAATCGAACAAATTCATCCGACTAGGATAGAAGTGATCCTTATCCTGGTAGGACGAGGCTATAACGGGCAAAAGGTATGAATAAGGAATGACACACTTGGCCAAATATAAATCTAATAGAGTAGCTCTAAAGTTAGACTCTAATGGAACAAGAGGGGGCTCAGTGCTCAAATCAGGCTCAAAAACTTTCAGACTCAAAGTACTGTCTTCCGAAAGAGACTCAGGTTTGGTTGCAACCCTAAGATCCATGGGTTCCGTTACACTTATATCAGGTGATAAATTTGATTGACTTACTTTCAACCAGGGTGTCAATTTCGGGTCACTGATCGGGTTCGGGTCGAACCTGAACTGACCCGGGTGCAAAACGGGTCGACCCTAACCCGACCCGGGTAGTGAAACGGGTCAAAAATTCGAACCCGGACCCGACCCGGCGGGTTGCCGGGTTGACCCGACCCGACACGGAACGCGGGGTGCGCGGGTGCGCCGGCAAGCGCGGTGCGCGCGAAGCGGGTGCGGGCGAACTGGCTAACAGGCGCGCGGCGGGCGAAGCCTGGGCGTACAGGCGCGCGGCGGGTTGCGGGTGCAGGCGGGAGGGCGAAGCTCGCGCGTGGCGTAGGCGGGCGAGCACGGCAGGCGAAGCGCGCGCGTGGCGCAGGTGGGCGGGCGAATCGCGTGGCGCAGGCGCGGCAGAGCGGGCAGCTTCGCGGGCAGTTCCTGGGCAGCCGGGCAGCGCGGGTAGGCGGGCAGCGGGCAGGAGCTGAAAAATTCAAAAAAAAAAACGGGTTTCGGGTTGACCCGGCAACCCGCCGGGTCAACCCGAACCCGACCCGTTTTTCAAACGGGTCGATTTCTAGAACCCGAACCCGACCCGGTTCGGGTTCGGGTTGACCCAAACCCGAAATTTTTGGGTCGGGTTCAGGTCGGGTTTTCGGGTCGGGTCAAATGTTGACAGCTCTACTTCCAACTCGATATTATCTAAGCCGCCATCAGAATTATCCAAAATTAATTCATAATTATCCAAAGCTAAATCAGACTTATCCAAAATTAAATCAGAATTGTCAGAATTATCCGGAGTCATCTCAGTAGGTGTTACAACTAAATCAGGATCTTCCAAATTTAAATTCAATGAGTATGACGTCCGATTGGCTCCTTTCGAGATCGCATAACAATCATCCAGGCATACTTTGTCCAAATGCTTATCCTCAAGGAGACTAGGATCGAGGTGGGTTAAGGTGTCGACGTTTAAAGGTTCTAGCTCTCCTAGCATAGGGTTTAAGTCTTTCAAGGAGTCTGATTCAATCTCTTTAGTTTCATCCTCAAAGAATTCTTCGTTATTAGTGATATCATTAGCATCCACGAAATGGATGCACTCAGTCTCAGGTTTAGGGGAACTCTTCTTCTTAATATCTTCCTTTATTATAATCATACTTGCAGGGTCAAGGACTGGGGAGGCTAAAGGTTGACTGGGATGGTTAGAAGTAGGTCTAAGTGGGAAGTCATAAGAGATTGGTCTAACAGAAGACCTACTAAAGGGTCGCTCATCAAGACTAAGTGAAGACCTACAGGGTGGGGCAGCAACCCGGATGTTACTAAGGGGTGGGTGGTCTTGACCATAGTAAGGTCTACGGGTTGTCCCAACGAAAGAGATAGGGTGATGCTCTAAATGACGGTCACTAGTAGAGGGTCAGTATTTTAAATTAAGATCTCGCCTCATGTCTTTCCAAGTAGTGTACTCACCGCGAGACTCTTTATGATCTTCCAATCTTGCCAAAAATTGAAGAGCTCGTCCTTTAAGGTGAGACCTAGCGATGCTAACCTGGTGGGATTCAGGGATATGATATGATTCAAAATAGTCATCTAGTTGTCTAGCCCATTCCCTAAAGTGGTAAGGATCCGAGGAACCATCAAAGGTTGGCAGACGATAGGGTGACTCTAAGTGAGGTCGTGGAGGCTTAGGCTCAGGTCTCGGGTGATAAGCTGAGTGGGGCCTGTATTTAGAGTGGGGATAGTCAACGGGTTTCTCCGTCATAATTATAGTCATATTGCCCACTAGGTTAACGTTGTCATCTAAACTCTTTTGGAGTCTTATCGGGTCCATTGAAAAGTGTTAAGTGATTCTTAATGAAGAATGGGTGTAAGGGACAACACTTTCCCAGGAGAAAACAGCATTACGAGTGGTTGTATGGTGCATGAAGAACTCAGGACAGCCAGCTACAAGACTGATTTAAGTGATCTAGGCAAGTAGGTTGGACTCTGGAACGGGAACAGCAAGTGAATACTACCTAGAACTCTCCCAAACGGATGCTAATAGGTGCAGGAATAAAGTGGACAGCAGGTTCAGCCAAGGGTTATGTAGTCTAAGTGTTTTGGTAAGGTCTTATGGTGAGGACAGCACCTAAACAGCGACGAAAAGTTCTCTAAAAATTGTCTAACAGTTGCTGGAATAGTGTGGAATGCAGCTACAAACAAGGTCTTAGTTGCCCTAAGCAGTTAATAACAAAGTAAGTCTAAAGGCAGCACTCACACGATAGCTAGGACAACTTAAATGCCAAAGTATGGTTGCAGGAAATGCACTTGCAGCGGTGAAAACAGTGAATAAACTCTAACGAAACAATGATATGCATGCAAGTTTTAAGCTACAATGAAATGCTATACCCTAGGATGTTTTTCTACACATGTCGTGCATGCCTACCATGCTCTGATACCAAGATGATGTGAAACTATCCCATGCGAAAATGATTTTCTTAATGAAAGTTTGCACGCTTAGATTTAGAGGCCATAATAGGCAAGTTCTTATGCGGAATTAAACGATAAGATAAATATTAAAAGGCACTTAGCTTAAGTTAAATTACATGAATAAAAGTTAAGTTCAAAAAGATAGCCAACTTAATCCGACATTGCATACATGGATCGTTCCAACAATAAATTCTCATACTAACAATAAGATTAGTCTATGAAAGATCCCTCACACAACTCTTCCTATTACTAGGTTCTAGCGGCGAATAATTGACATGATCTTCATGAATCCATTAATAACCATAAACGATAAGTAAACTAGAAAGATAAGAGCGTTAGGAGAAGAGTTTCACCCAAGGAATGAAGTTATACAACGTTCCGGTGGTGCTTTGTTCGTTGGATGGGAAGTAGGTGGCCTGGAGCAGATTCCGGACAGCAATTTTGGTTCTCAAGGATGCTGGATAGTAGTTTTCTGGGCTTCAAAATTCTGGACAGCAACTGGACAGCAGCAAGGAGGTATTCTTGGACAGTTTTCTTGTTGAATTGGGCACTCCTGGACATCAAACGGGAGCTCCCAAATTGTTGGACAGCAAAGGAAACTTGCTGGAAACCTCTGGGCTGCGATGGGATTTCTGGTCAGCCAATAGGAGCAGGTTCTGGCAACACTATGGCTGGTTGGAAACTTCCCGGACAGCAATTTCCACTTAGAAAATTGCTGGACAGCAATTTACTGCAGCTGTTAGGAGTTAGGTTTTGAATTTGAATTCCCAACTCATGTAATCAATGACATAAAGTGGCATTTAATGGACTTAATCCCAAGCAAGGCCGGTGGCTTAGAGAGGGGAGAGGATTAATAAAAAAAAAAACAAAAAAACTGAAGTTTTAATTTCAGTTTTGATTAGGTTGGGGAGGAATTGACTTGAAATTTGAATTTCAATTCAAAGAGAATTAAGGCATTTATTAGGGAGTTAATGAAGGAGCTAAGGAGGAGGAGGCCGGCAGTTTCAAGAGAGGAAGGAGAGGAGTTTCAAGATAAATCCTGAAATAAATTTCAGGATTTGAAATTTGGGAGGGAGTTTTATTTGAAATTACATTTTAATTTCAAATGGGGGAGAGGTTAATGTGACAATTAATGGAGGGGGAAGTCTAGTGAGGCCGGCGGCATCAAGAGGGAGAGGAAAGGGGATTGGGAGCAAAATACGAACCTTCCAAATTTGCTTGTTTGCATTAGAAGGCTTGATTATGAGATCCACTTTGATTTGAATTTCAAATTGATTTGAATTTGAAAACTTTCCATATTTGGCTTTGACAAATTTGGAAAAATTTTGAACTCAATAAATTTTGAATTTTCAAAATTCGAACAAGTGGGGGGAAAAGGGGGAGAAAGCCGATGTTGGAGAGGCTTGGGAACGGGTGGAGGTGGTGAGGTGGTCGGTGGCCACGGGTGGATTAGGGACGTCGGTTGGGGAGGTGGAGCTAGGGGAATAATTGGTGGATGAAGAGGGGAGAAAGGAGAAGAACAAGAATATACGGGAAAGAAATAGATAACTAACGAACTCACACAGAGATCGTAAGAACCGCGAACCTCTGACTCTTCCAAAGATTGGCGGGTATTGCGAATTACCCTCCTCGGGCTTCTCCTCTCATGAACTCACTAAGAGATCACGTGAACTCACTAAGAGATCAACAAAACATGAAACTTTTCATTATCAATAATCATCATCCCCTTTCCAAGAGGAAGGGGAGGGCTTAAATAGCAAAATACATGAAGAAAAATAAAAAGACACAATTGCCCCTAGGGCAAACATAAAACAAAGCCCTCAAGTGAGGGTAGAAATGGAAAAGTACAAATAACAAATAAAATACATGAAAATAAATAGACACGATCGTAGCCGTTGATCTTCGATGTCCTCATCAGTCCCAGCGAGGACTGTTATAGGAAAACTGATTGAAATGATTTAGTAGTGCATTAATGCCACGCAAAGAAGCTATTGATTTGTACAGATCGAACAATTAAGAATAATTGAAACTAAATGGATTTTGTATGAAAGTTCACAAGAAATGATTGAGTGATAACCTCAAGATCATACAAAGGCAAAGGTTCTTGAATTGCACAGATTAACTTATAAAGTTGTAAAAAATTGTTTGAAACAAAAAAGTGGATGTCATCTCAAATGACTAGAGAATATGCTTGAAATAAAATGAGAGTTGCTATTAAGTGTTATCAACTATTATTTCATCAGACCACGACAACTTTCTTTACTTAACAGGATATTGTTAGACCGGTCCAGGCGGGACCGGTTCACGGGTGAAATCGCAAGGTTAGCGGAGAAAACTTCCACCTGGGCTGAAACCGTGCAAGACGCAAGCTCCACGGGAGTGTTTTAGGAAGGATTTTTTTGGGGTTTAAGAGAGAAATTTGAATGTAGAGACTGTTTAGGGATTTCCTTTTGATTTGCATGCATTAAATAGTAGATTTTCCTAGGGTTTGATCATCTTGAATTTTAGCGAAATTTAAGATCTCTTAGATTTAGGTTTTCTTTGGGCTCTAGCGGCGTCTAGAGATTTGGGAGAGATCGATCCTCCTCTCGAATTGAGGATCAATTGTATCTTGCTGTTTTTATTCATATACTAGTGAAATACAAGCTTTCCTTTAAGTTTTCTCTCAGATTTTCCTGGACAAGTGCTGTTTTTCTGCTGTGGACAGCCATTTGGCTGCTGTTTGTTCGCCGATTTTGGTTAGGTTACTTGCGAACTCAAGTATTTCCTATCAAATTGGTATCAGAGCATCGTTTTTTGGGACCGTTGGCGGCTGAAATCTTGAAATTTCAGCGGGAGTTTCTTTTCCGGAAAGAGATCTTCGTGAATCTTGAGAAGAACGATGGCCGGAAAAAAGGTTGACGTCTTGGAAGGCGAAGTCGGCCAATTGAAAGCCGATTTGGAGGAAAGATTCTTCAACCTTCATAATCAAATCACCTCCAACAATGAAAGGTTGGAGGGGAAGTTCACCGCAATGGAGGAAATGTTAAAGAAACTACTTGAGATGAAAACCAACATTGTATAGAATAACTGAGAAGTAGAAGAGGTGCCAACCTAAATAAAAATGGATAGAAATTATTCAAAATAATTTGCAAATAATAGGTTTAATGCCTCAATAAACACTCAATAAGAACAACTAGAATGATTCATAAAGCTGGCCTAAAATAGGCGGGATAAGGCCAATGAAGCTGATGTATTGCTTGCAAATAATGCCTTCAGCAAGCTTACATTTTTTCATATAGTGCATTATCTTTTAGAAAATGACCTAGAAATAACAAAATTAAATTAGTACCCACTCAATGAATAATGGGATAATTTTTACAACTACATATCAAACCATCATTAAAATGCCCTTAACCCTCATCATCCAAACTTGGAACCGAAATGACATTTTTTTGGATTAAAATATTTACTAGTTTAGAATTCAAATGTCGCTAACATTAATAATGTCTCAAAATTTCAAAAAAATATTTCAAAGATTATTTGAAATATTCTTCCTTGCCACGAGTACTTTTAATTATAAAGGTCCATTTCATAGCTCGAAATGAGGCCTAAGTATCAAAATGTGGTTAAGCAAGTGAAAGACAACAATAATGAGCTCCAAAGGATAAATCTATTAAAAGTTTGCAAAGAGATATTAAGGTAACAAACAATAGTAATGTGAGAAAATACCACATATTTTGAATCAGGAAATGATCTTAGGAGAAATAGAATTGGCTTTACAATTCTCTGAACTTTCTCGTTTGGGGCCATAATCCAATGAACACCAACAGCAGCAAGCACAACTGCACTATTTTGACTCCACAAGAGAGGCAATGTACATTGCAATAAAATCCTTACATCATCATTTTCGATGGATGCTGGAGCCACATAGTTTAGGTGATATTGATCTTCACCAACATTTCCATTTGTAAAACCATGTTGTAATAAACACTCCTCCCATCCTTCAATGTAATTTTTGAATATCAATGAATTTCCTTTGAAGTCGTGAGGAACATTCTCAATAGAACTGTTATGATTATCAAATGTATGAAATAGACCAGTAGAACCCCATTTAGAATGGAAACTTTCTGTGGCATTTGAAGTGAACATGATAGACTCTCTAACAAGTCCATGCCTAGCTACTACATAACGTAAAAGAATCTCAATCAGAGAAATCTGCCCCCACTCTTCAATATCTGGAAGGGATTCACAAAACCTTCTAAAGTGTTTACTAATGAGTGAAAGATTTTTCAAGCAGACTGTTTTGAAAGCAACTGCAGAAGCTCCAACAACTCCAAGTGAATGGTCACTCATGAAGATATTGACCAGCTGCAGGAAATATGTTCCAATGTGAAAAATAAAGTATGGCACAATTTTCATATAAATAAAGGATCAAAGATAAGCCTTATAAAGAGAAAAGGTGAGAGAACCTCTTCAATATCATTATTTTCCTCTGGAAGCAAGTCAAGTAATTTAGAAAGTGCATTGACAGCACATTTTCTGACATAAGAAGATGGATCCCTAGCGCACTTCCTGATGGCAGCTAAAACAAGAGGAGCAACAACATGTAGATGTATACCAGCCATGGAGCGTAGTGCCCATGCTCTAACCAGTGGATTTAGATCGGACAAGTCTTTCTGAAAGCAGTTAATTGACAGCAAAGCTTCATTGGGGCGCCTATTCATCAGAGTAAGGGTAAAAAAAGAAGCATATGAAGTTACCGACCATTGATAAAGCTCAAATGAATCCAGTAAATATTGAAAATGCAAGAGAAAGAAAACGAGGGGATGAATAGTAGGAGAGGAGAATGAGAAAATAAACAAAACCAAAGTGGGGAAATAACTCAAGGCAAGTCACCAGCTCAAGATATAGATGAAATGTGAGTCAGCACTAACCAATCAAGATTAAAAATATAAAAACAGCAGGCTGGGCAGCATTTTCTATCATCATCAACATCAACATCACTAGCCTACTAGTAATGAGAGAAGTAAATTTGAAAAAAGATGGTCTATCTACTGATAAATCTCCCCAATGTTTCAATTGTTAGAAATCAAATATGATCAAATCATTAAGAAGGCATTCATCAATTTTCATATAACATATAGATCCCTTAAAATACCTGCAGATAAAACAATGGTTATAATTTAATACGATTGTAAGGAAAACCAAAACTTTCTCTAGTACCATGCAACAAATGCATCTCAAGAAATGACGGAAAGAAGAAAATGTTTATTTCGAGCCCTATAAACAACTTAATGCCAGGACTTAATCAGAATGGGCATTATGTACAATCCCACTCGCACCATCCGACCCAAGCATTTCTTTACCATGAAACGCACTTCAAGAACAATTTTCTTTAAAGTCACTGTTCTCACGATTACCAAAAAAAGGATATTTCCAATTGAAACTAATGGTAAAGAACAATTTAGCACATATGGGATCATTGAAGCACAATAGCAGCATTTAGGAAACGTACTTTTCAGCATATTGGAGAAGATAAAGATAAGCAAGCTTCTTCACTTCCAACGACTGAGACGCCACGTTCTTCACAACCTGTAAACCCGCGTAAAGAGCTGGCGAGTCCCGCAAAAATTCAAGACAGATGAACACTGAAGGACAAGAGATAAAACCTGGGGGAAGAAGTTGCAGACGTCAACGCCCTGTGCGATGAGGGCAAGGAGGCGCTTGAGGGCCTCGCACTTCTCGGAGTCGAAGCGGCTGTCGAGGAGAGGAGCGATGTTGACGTCATCGGGATCATCATAGAGGTGAGCATCGGTTCCGATCCGGAAGACGAGAGTGGATGCCCGACTGAGACTATCCGCCGTCGCCGCTCCGAACTGGGGAAACATCTCTGTTAGAGCTCCAGTTCTTGGCGAGGTCCGATCCCCTCGATCCGATTTGATCCGCTGGGTTTGCTCTCTGTTAGCCATTTCAGGTTATGAACCTAGCCGGACCGGGAAGTTTCGATTTTTTCGAATTACCACTCAAAATTACACAAGTTATCTATTTAATATCAAAATTTTACTATTTATACATTTGATATTCAAAAATTTAAATGCCAACAAAATAACAGCCTCTCTTGCATCTCCACGTTTGTGGTTGGGACGGGAGAATTGTATGGATTATGTAAGTGTGTGCAGTAAAAGCATAATAATTGTATAGCAATGCGCTTTTACTTTGCACTATAAAAATTGAATGTAGCTCCGAACTTCATACTTATTTATCTCTCCTGTCAATTTGCACTATAAAAATTGAACGTAGCTCCAGTCCGAACTTCATACTTAATTATCTCTCTTGTCGGAGCCTTAACAAAGTGATATCTAAATAAAATTTTAAATATATAAATTATATAATTTTTTCAAAGTTGACTAATTTATAGATGAAATTTTTTTATAATTTATATATTTAATATGTTTTGTTATAATATTTTTATCAAAGTCCAAATTTTATGTTTAATCTTATAGTATTTTTTATGTGGTAGTCACTCAAACATAGATATTTTCAAACCACAAAGATTATTGGCAGCACCAATTAAACTCCTGGCAGGCATCAGTAGCCCACACACACACACGTGTATATATATATATATATATATATATATATATATATAGTTGCGTCCAGGAGTATTCGCGGTGGTAGAGAAGTATCATATTTAACGTCTTAGCATTGTACGAAAATCCGGCACGCAATCAGATAAGGAGAGAGGATCTAGCATTTATGAGACACCAAGATTTTTACGTGGAAAACACCTGAAAAAGGGGGAAAAACCACGGGGCCTAGCCCAGTTTGAACGAATCCACTAATATTTGCAGTCGATTACAAATGAGGCCCTTCCTTGGGAGAAGGCCTTAGCTTGATGTACATCTTATGGATTACATTACATGATGTAAATACAAAGATCTACTATCGACGTATTCGCTTTGTTAGAAGGACTGAAGTCGGCGGGCGACGTAGGTCAGGAGGATCGTAGTCAGCTGGCGACGGAGGACTGTAGTCGGCGGGCGACGTAAGTCAGGAGGACCGTAGTCGGCGGGCGATGGAGGTCGGAAAGACTGTAGTCGGCGGGCGACATAAGTCAGGAGGATCGTATTCAACGGGCGACGGATGACGGAAAGACGGTAGTCTGACGACGAAGATCAGTAGGACATCGTCAGGTAGAAGTCCAGCAATGGAAAGAAATGAATCTTTGCATAGAAGTCAAGCGAAGTCCGATAACCGGTAGATCCCTGAGAACTCCGGCTTCACTTGGGCGGAGTTTCGGCGTCAGAAGGGAACTCTCTTGTAAATTGGGAAGAATTTCAGCATCCCATGGAAGTTGGGCAGAATTCTGGCGTTCTCCCGAATATCTGGCAGAGTTCCAACGTCTTCGGGCGGCAGGAAGAGCTCCGGCGGTGGTCGAGGAGGAGCTTCTTCCTTCTCCTCCTCTTCTTCTTCTCTCTCTTCACTTGAGTTCCTTTGGTGTAGAATGAGGGCTCTATTTATAGTTTTTCTGGAGTGGCATAGCCCGTAAATAGGCATGAGATCAGGGGCGAATTGGGAGTGTTTTGAATAGACGGCCGATATCGAATCCTTTGATCAAGCACCGTTCGTTGGGCATTTGAAGGCCTTAATGATGTTGGAATTCGGCGATCTTGGGCTCGTTGGATTCGTCTCGACGAGCCGTTCGATTCGAGTATAAGCTAGTCAAAATCAAAGACCGTTTGGTAACTCAAAAAATGGTTTGAACCTTCTAACAGCGCTTTGAGCCCTTGATTCGGACTCATTTGGGCTCGGATTGGGTTGATCTTGGTGTCGTCGATTTCGTATTTCCGAGACACTCAGTTTGACTATAGACTCACTGAAATCAGAGTTCATATGCTCTCAAATTTAATTTTTGAAGTTTCCGAACTGATTTTTCCTCGAGATTTGTGCCCAATCAAGATAATTTCAAGATGATGTACCATATATATATATGTGGGCGTGTGTTGCGGGCTAGAATATACGCGGTGATAGAGTTAGAATATTATATCTTAACGTTGCACGGATATCTAGCTCACACACAAAAAACACAAGATTTTTATGTGGAAAGCCTTGAAAAAAGGGAAAAACCACGGGGCCTGACCCAGTTAAAAATGATTCCACTAGAACTTGAGTTGGTTACCATTGGCTTATTCGCCTCCAAGGGTGATCAGATTACAAATAATAATTGTATGACATAAGTCTGGGAGTCAGGTGATAGACTGGCAGAACTTCAGACTTCAGGTAAAGGTCTGGCAGAACTCCAGGCCTGAGGTGATGATTTGGCGAAGGCGAGGGCCTCAGGTGGTGGTCCGACGAATGTAAGGGTCTCAAGTGGTTGTCCTGCGAAGGTGAGGGCCTCTGGTGGTTGTCCGGCGAATGTGAGGGCCTCATATGGTGGTCCAGCGAAGCTCCAGTGGTGGTCCGGCGAAACTCCGGCTGTGATCGAGGAGGAGCTTCTTCCTTCTCTTCTCTTCTTTTCTTTCTTGCTTGGGTCCCCTTTCAAGAGAAATGAGGGGTCTATTTATAGATATATGGAGTGGAATGACCCATAAATAGGTGAGAGATCAAGGGTAAATGAGGAGTGGTTGGATGGACGGCCGATATTGAATCCCTTGATCATGGACTGTTCATCAGACATTTGGAAGGCTTAATGATTTCGGGATTCAGTGATCTTGAGCTTGTTGGATTTGTCTCGTCAAGCCGCTCGATTCGACTATAAGCTCGTCAAATTTGAAAACCGTTTGGTAACTCAAACAGTGGTACGAAGCTTCAAATAGTGCTTCGGGTCCTTGATTTGGACTCATTTGGACTCGGATAGAGAAGGTTTGTATTCTCGAGACGCTTAGTTTGACTACAAGTTTGCTGAAATCAGAGTTCAGATGATCCCAGATTTAATTTTTGAAATTTCCTGCTTGATTTTGCCTCGAGATTCATGCCCAATCAAGACAATTTATAAGTGCAGCATAAAAAACTATCATAAAATTATCATAAAATATGAAATGAAACATATAAATACCTAATTGTTGCGTGCTAGAATATACGCAGTGGTAGAGTTTATGAATTCGCGTCCGAGCGTTGTATGAGTATTCAGCACACAAACATAAAAGAGAATCTGAACACCAGAATTTTTACGTGGAAAACCCAAAAAGGGAAAAAACCACGGGGCCTCACTCAGTTGTAAAGTTCAACTAGTGTTTGTTTGAAGTAAAAAGGTTGATCCATCTTACAAATCAAGACGATCAGTTTACAATCAACTTCTCACAAAGTTATAAAGTTCTGCAAATTCCCGGCGTTTCCCGAAAATCAGACAGAGTTTCGGCGTCTTCAGGCGGCGGGAAGAGCTCCGGTGGTGGTCGAGAAGGAGCTTCTTCCTTCTATTCCTTCTTCTCTTCTTCTTCTCTCTCTTCACTTGAGTCCCCTTTGTGAAGAAAGAGGACTCTATTTATAGTTTTTCTGGAGTGGCATGACTCGAAAATATGTGTGAGATCATGGGCGAATAGGGAGTGGTTTGAATGGACGGCCGATATTGAACCCTTCGATCGTGCACCGTTCGTTGGACATTTGGAGGTTTTAATGATGTTTGGAATTCGGCGATATTGGGCTCGTTGGATTCGTCTTGTCGAGCCGCTCGATTCAAGTATAAGCTCGTTAAAATCGGAGACCGTTTGGTAACTCAAATTGCGGTTTGAACCTTTCAACAGTGCTTCAGGTCCTTGATTCTGACTTATTTGGGCTCAGATGGGTTGAACTTGGTGTCGTTGGGTTCGTATTTCCGATACGTTCAGTTTGACTGTAAGCTCGCTGAAATCGGAGTTCGGGTGCTTTTGATTTTAATTTTTAAAGTTTCCAACTAGCTTTTGCCTCGAGATTCGTGCTCGATCAAGCTAATTTTGTGATGCCGTATCAATAATATATTAAAATAAATATTTTTTTCTTGTATCTTCTAATCTTTCTGTATGCCAAAGGTTTCCTTAATAAAATGAAGTTTCAGAGAGTCTCTGCTTTTCTCTTAGAATTGTCTAATAAAAAATAATTATGAATGAATTTAAGATAATCATATTTATTTTAATTTGAATGCATTACATAATTAATCTAAGCTCTTAACTTATACTCTTAACAAAATAAATTATTTTTTTCTAAATAAAAAAATCAAGTCAAACCATATTTAAATTGAATAATTTAATTCTAAAATGAGCGAAATATAGATTTTAATTGAGCCTTCACATTGTATCTTGATTTTATAATTAAATACAATAAATCAAAAATCCGTCATTATCAAATTTTTAGTCAAATACTCTCGTACAATATTTTTTGCTTTCCTCATCCCCGGCTCAATTGCAAATGTCAACGACAGCCTAACCTTCAATCCTTCATACATTAAAAATAGTTCCTTTCTTTATATACTTCTGAAACAACTGTACCTTTTCGGATATCCATCCTATAAAAATTGTCCATGGAGAAATTCTCCGGCAAACGCCGCGGCCGCGCCGCCGCAGCTGCCTTTTTCATCCGCCACTGCCCCTTCTTCCTCTACGTCCTCCTCATACCTCTCCTCTTCGCCGTCTGGTCGCTCCTCCTCCACTTCACCCACCTCCCCTCTCCTCCCCCTCCCAATGATCGATGCGCCAACCGCTATATCTACATTCACAATCTCCCCTCTCGCTTCAACGCCGACCTCCTCCGCAACTGCCGCTCTCTAAGCCAATGGACCGATATGTGCCTCTTTCTGTCCAACTCCGGCCTCGGCCCTCCCCTCCCTTCCTCCTCCATCTTCCCCAGCTCCACCTGGTACTCCACCAACCAATTCTCCCTCGACCTCATCTTCCACCACCGCATCAACCGCTATCCTTGTCTTACCCTCAACTCATCCCTCGCCTCCGCCATCTTCGTCCCCTTCTACGCCGGCCTCGACATCTCTCGCCACCTCTGGTCCGGCCCAGAGGCCGGCAACGTCTCTGTTCGAGACTCCTCTCTTCATGACCTGACCCGATGGCTCACTTCCCGGCCCGAATGGGCCGTCATGGGAGGGAGAGATCATTTCTTCGTCGCCGGAAGAATTACTTGGGATTTCCGCCGGTTGTCGGACGGCGAGACTGATTGGGGTAGCAAACTCCTCCTTTTACCCGCCCTTGCGAATATGACGGCTTTGGTGATCGAGTCAAGCCCATGGCACACGAACGACATTGCCATTCCGTATCCGACTTACTTTCATCCCGGTACGGACTCTGATGTCACCACGTGGCAGGATAGGGTGATGCGGTTGCGCCGGCCGTTTCTCTTCTCTTTCGCCGGCGCCCCGCGGCCGAACCGGACCGACGATATCCGCGGCCGGCTCACGGATCAGTGCCGCGGCTCAGAAAGGTGAAATTTTTTATAGTTTATAACTTTATATATTACATTTTTTTAATTCATTCGTCAGCTTAGATTTATGTCAGAATTAAAATCCAAAATAATTAAATTTATTTTAAAATAAATACTCACTCCATATTTCCGTCCAGATGCGGGCTGCTGGAGTGCGGGTCCAGCGTTAGCCGGTGCCACTCGCCGGAAAGCGTGATGAAACTATTTGAAAGCTCGGTGTTTTGTCTCCAGCCACAAGGGGATTCCTACACCAGACGCTCAGCCTTCGACGCCATGGTGGCCGGCTGCATTCCGGTCTTCTTCCACCCAGGCTCCGCATACGTGCAATACTTCTGGCATTTGCCGAAGAACTACAGCTCCTACTCTGTATTTATACCGGAGAAAGAGGTGAGAGAGGGGAAGGTGAAGGTTGAGGACATTCTGTCAAAGTTTGGGGAGGAGAAAGTGAGGGCAATGAGAGAACAAGTGGTGAGATTGATTCCAAGATTGGTCTATGGGGATCCGAGAGGGAAGATGGAGAGTGTGAAGGATGCGTTTGATGTGGCTGTGGAAGGGGTGATTGAGAGAGTGGAGGGGAGGAGGAGGAGGATGGATGATCAGATGAGGCTTTGGTCTGTTGACGTTGATGAAGAGGAGGAAAGCTGGCAGTTTTATTTGGGTGGTAGAGGGAAGCATGAGTGGGATTATTTCTTTTCTTCTGCAAGTATGTAAATGATGTGAATGAGTGATATCGATCGAGATAATGGGGGAAATTATACATAGTGGAAAAATAATTGTTTTAGCTGAATGATTAATTGTGATCGTTCTTCTTGTATTCATTTGAATTCGGACAGAATTTTAATGTAATCAGTTTAATAAAGATTTGATTGGAATCGCATTTCTTTTCTTTTTAATTGTATTTTATGCTCAAACATTATATTTATATTGTTGGATCCAAATTTGTTGGAAATAACATCCGGGTAGACGAACTCTCCTATATTGTTGGATTTAAATTTGTTAGAAATAACATCCGAGTAGATGAATTTTGAGAGGAGAGACATGAAACCTGTATGATAATGAAGAGAACAACTTACTAGTAAAAATTTATAAGAAAGTAGTCAAAAAGTTCAAAATCTCAAACGGTCAAAAAAATCTTCAAAATACAAAGATACAAAATGCTGGCACCGGACGAAATAGGAGAAACGACAACGAAAAGGAATGCAAACTGCAGGAACTCACAGCTCACATATAACTCAAGAACGTGCTTTTTGGGAGGGTATCACTGTCATGCCCCAAGATCTAACTTGGAAAGAATGTCAATCAATTTCTCAAACAATTTACCAGAGTTATCTAAAACCTTCAATTAACAAGCTATCAAACATCTATAAAGTTTAAAACATCGATATACAAGTCGATTCATATCTCCAAAACATCATGTACAACACTCAGGAACTATACTATCAATACAAGTAAAGAAATCTATCCTGTCCTGAGTACAAAAGAAATCCCTAATCGACCAAAAGAACAAAAGCTGAAGATCTGGATTGATTCCTATCTCCTGCTCCCAAGCCCTGACCTGAAAATATCAACCACATATAATGAGCTTTACAAAGCCCAGCAGGTCACCTAATACCTATAACTGAAATCAAAGCACGGCGATGCTATCAATATGCATGTCAGTCAATTAAATCCATTTCAGTCAGTGGTCAATGAGTCAATGCAATCCGGAATCAATAGTCAATAAAACCAGTCAATGTAGTGGCAGACAGATCAATAAATCAACTCAATCAATCAATACTCGTCAATCTCGAAGAAATCCGTACACAGTAGAAAATCAATCGATCCGTCAAATCAAACCAAATCTAATCTATCAAGTCGATAAAATCAATCGGAAAAGCAATACGATAAATCTCAATCTATATTATCAATAAATCCAATGCAGCAATCAATACAATGCAGAATCAATAGTATCAATGAGTCTATACAATATATATGTCCATTCTATCCATATCAATATCAATGATCAATAAATCAAATGATAATCAATGAAATCTATAAATCCGTACGAAACAGTAAATCAGATCAAATCGATAAAATAGATATCGATAAATCAATAAATCCGTAAGTCAATACAGTAAACATGCATTTCAATACTATAATACTGAACAAGTACAAACAACTGGCTATGTTGTTGTTGTAGAATCCATATTGCTGTTGTAGATATCCAGATACATTGGTTCTATCAATAAGAGTCGTCACTCTTTTCGCCCGTCGGCATATCAATAAACTCCTTATGACTCTCATCAATATATCAATAATCAATGTTTAAAGGAAAGCCCGTCGGCCCACCATCCTGTACAGGTCTATCAATCTTCAACCAATGTTCAACCAGGTTCCACTTGTGTTCTAGTATCAATAGTCAATTCAATAATCAATTCAAGAATCAATCAATAATCAATTCAATAATCAATATTAAAGCAATTTAGAACAATCATATCAATAGTCATATGCATATCAATTCAATCTATCAATTTCGGGAAAATCAGAAATAGTACGAAAATCGGGCAGAGTAACGGCAGTCTATCAATTTACACAAAAATCCTGCAAAAGGCACAAATTCCAAATTTCTCCAAATTACAATAGAATAACCACGACATCAATACAAGACTATTATTCTATAGAATCCAAATCAAATCAAGTCCTGATATTTTTCTATTCAATTAAAATCGCGTAGAATCAATTCCGACGGATAAAATCGTCGTAGGAAATACTCAAATCGTGTACAATAGTCATATCTATAACATACTAAAAGTTGTGCGGTGAAAGTTGTGTCAAATCAAAATCATATCCAAAATTCGACTACGAAAACACAAAACAGTGCCCAACTCGGTCAAAACACAATATCTCTGAAAACAGAAACAGGGTTCGGAGTCCTTACCACGAGATCTTCACTTTTCCCAACAGCAGCGTCGGACGAAAAGCGCTCCGCAGCCTCCAAAAACCAGCTTTTCCTCTTTTTCCCTTTCTCTTTCTCTCCTCAAAATATCTGATTTTATAAAATGATTTTTCTCTCTCCTCAAAACGACTGATTTCAGCTTTATAACACTCAGATCGGCCCGGCCGATTGACACATCGTTCCGGGACGATCAGACCAAGTTTGATCGTCCTGGACCGTTCACAGGGCTATGCTCAGGACGAAATTTTGAACAGTACAGATCGGCCTGGACGATCTCAACATCGTCCTGGACGATCCTGTCCAGAAATCACTCCAGAAAGCACTCCAGAAATCAGCTGTTTTCAATGCACTGATCGGCCTGGACGATCTCAACATCGTCCTGGACGATCCTGGGAGGAAAATCCAAATCAGAGAGGAATAGTAAGGGAACGAGATCTTACAATCACCACCTGAATAATCATGATACATGGCCCAGAAAATAGAACTAAATCTCAAATCTTATTCATTTCTCTCTCTCTCTATTGCAAACATTAGCCAAAAATTTATAGACAAAGGTAGCAACATAAAAAGCTACACCTAACTTAAGAAATCACTAGTCCTATACAGCCATACAAATTATCATATGAAATTACTCTAGTCTGAAGTTAACAAAAGTAAGCAGCTTAGCTCCGACGTCAAATGCTCCTCTTCATCATTTATTTATAGAATTGTGAGGGCCATGATAAAGACTACACCCATAAAAGTTCTGATTGATAGAGGGAGAGAGGAGGGCTACAGAGCTCTAATGATCTATTTGATGGTTGAATGATCTTTGGGGAGAATTTGAAGTTCATTGACCAGAACTGAACGATGCCAATGGATCTCCAACTTTGCAAGAAATGTTTTGTTTCTTTATGGAGGTTAAAGAAGAGAGCAACAAAACTGTACAAATTAGCTTATTTGATTGTCTAGTTAAAGAATAAAGAAGCTAACGAAAGATAGTTTTGTGCCTCTATATTGGCGAGATATACTGGTAGGCTGCAGGTAGGCTTCATCGAAGCCAAAATCTCTCTATCTCTGTTTCTCTCTGTATATATTTTTGTTGAGCCATCAATTGAAGAAGTTGAATGACCGGAGTTGCACGCTATTCTGCTTTGTTTTTCCAATCAAAGCAAAGCGACTAATTCAAATTGGAAAGAACTAATTTTATTAAATGATTATTATATCGATTTTAGTTGGTATGTCAATATATATTATTTGTTTATAAATACTGATATTTATAAATTGTCTTTTCTGGCGTCCTTATGAGAAACTCACCAACAAGAATGCTCGCCGTTGTACTGGTAAAATGAGATAATAATGATTGACTGAATTCTATATGAATTGAAATAATTTTTCAATTATTGTCAATGGTTTAAAGCTAGGACTGAATTTTAAAATAAATAAGAATAGGATAACCAAGTCAATATGTGGAACTTTTATTAGGTCCGGTGTAAGGACGTAGAGGAAGGTCCGGTCGGAGGCAAAATCCCGCGAAAAAACTCGGTATTTGCGCGGTATTGCTAGGTATTATTTGATAATAACGAGGAATACCGCTCTGTGAAGATCAATACCGAGTTATACCGAGCTATACCGAGCAATACCGATTTGTACCGACTTTTTTCTAGGAAAACTCGGTACAACTTTTGTAGAACTCGGTATAGCTCGGTATAACTCGGTATTGGGTCTTCACGTGATGGTATTCCTCGTTATTGTTTGGTATTGCTCGGTATTTGCTCAGTATTTCTCGTTTTTTGGCGCGATTTGGCCTCCGATCGGACGTTCCTCTAGGTCCGGTCGGAGGACGTAATAATTGTTCCAATATGGGGTTGTGAATATAACGAAGGAGTTTGAAGATTTTTAAATTTTTTCTAGTTGGAGTAAGAATCTATATGTCCGTGTAAATCATGCATCAACAAATACTTTCATTCAATAAAAGATATCAATGAACACATTATTTCCTATGGATTTTTTATGGGATACATTGTTTGGAAATTGGAATCGATATGGGGACGATCATCATGTTGTGTTAGAGGAGCATGAAATGAAGGTGTTGGTAGTACGTCTGATTTTGAATCACAAACTATTTAAATTGAGTAATAAGATATAAATGATATTGAAGGATTGTTGAGGGATACGTTTGCTCCAATCAATGACTCAACTAACTTAGTTGACCAACATCAAAATTTTACTCATGATTCAACTAAAGAAAATAAAAAACACTCAAAGTTATTAAAAGATGCGGGAGCTTAATTATATCATGTACAACATCCACAACTAGGAACCTCGACTATGATAGGGAAAATTAAAAAATATATATGTTTATTTATAGATTTACTTATCATTTTAATTTTTATGGATGAATTCTCTTTTATTAATAAAGAGAATGATAAATTGATATCCAAAGTGTAGAAGAAGGAAAGATGAAATTTAAATGGGAAGCAAAATTTTTTTTTTTTATGTATGACTATTTTGAAATGTTATCATGATTTTAATTTTATGTTCGTCACTAGGTAGATATATATATTTCAATGCATGGCAATATTGATTTTATTATTATGATAGTTATAAAATTTGATGTTACTTATTATGTTCAATATTCTTTGTTTATTCATCCAACTCACCTATATTTATTCATAATGCTAGGTTTCAGTTAATATTGTCATAATCATCAATTGCTTTACTTGTACATTTTTTTTACTATGATGTTTTGCATGTTAGATTGAATTGCTTTTGCCTCGAGCTATTATAGTATGCCCTTATGGATTGATCCATGTCTTCAAGTGGTGGTTTAACTATATATTTTGGATAAATGTTCATTTAATTTTTTTAAGAATGAAATGTAACATATACTAATAGCTATATGGTTTTCTTTTGTAGAAATACACATAGTTTGATCATTGGTGCTAAAATATATTAAATATTGTAAATATAATCCTATTTGATTGTTTTTTTATTGTAGATAGAATGTTAATATGATGGTAGGCTGTTCACTATAATTTTGCTTTGAACTCCAAATTCTAAAACCACACAAGAGAAATTAGTTAATTTGACAATCAAGCAACAATATTTCTTAAAAAAAAAAACACTTACAGAACTGTAGTGGTTTTAATAATTGCAATTGGTCTGTTGCAATAGATTTATAGCTGTCTTAGCTGCTGCTATGGGATCATTTATAAAGAATTGTAGTGATTTTAACTGATGCTATTCTACAACAATGCAGTGGCTAAAACTGTTGCAAAATAACTGTTGTAAAAAACATGCATTTAAAGCATTAGTTTGGAGAACGTTAGAAAATACATTTCAAGCGATAGCAAACATATTAAACCGTTGCAAGGAATATTGTAGAGGTGTAAACCGTTGTAATAGGTGGAAAAAAAATATTGTGAAAGTCTGATTTAGCAATAATAGCATGTGAAAGGAAACAAGGAGTCATGTATCTATTTTTCGAAAAGGAAATGACTGAAAATGTATCTATTTTTCGAAAGGGAAATGAGTGATGTTTAATTGCATGACATAATAAAAAATGAAAATTTCCAAGTAAAGACCACACAAAGATTTATTATATTATGAGTTAATCTTTCTCCATACTAATCGCAGGAAGAAGCTTCATTATGAGCTTGCAAAGCATTGAATGTTGCTCTGCTACTCTGTTGCACCATTAAGCAAAAAGAGATTTTCTTAATTCATTTTGGTGGGCTTAAAATAAACTCATGCAATGATGAAAGAATAATATAATCATCAATTAAGTTATATAAAAAATTTTAAGTATTTTTATGCGTTAAAATTTCATTTTATTTTTATAAAATGATAAGCAAGGCTTAATCTTAGCCTACATAAACTAAACATCTTAACACATTCCCACATAAATTTTGAATCTCCCACACTGAAGTAATTGACTTATCGTGTCAATATCCTTGATCCAGAATCATCCACCAAGAAAATAGGAGCACTTAATTCCCATATTATGGCTATTGTATTAGTCTGATACAATTTGTAATAGTTCAAACTGTTAACTATTGAGATATTATCCGCTTTAGATTAATAACCTCAAGATTTTGTTCTACTGATGTAACTTCCTAGAAAGTCACATATCCTAAGAGTGCTCCGATATGAGCACTTAATGTTGAAGTTTCTAATGAACCTTCAACCATTATGTCAAAAGACACATTGTTGTTTAAGGCTTCGTTTGGGGCAACTTTTTTGTTGCTTCTTAAAGCAGTTTTGTAGTTCAAAAATTAAAAATTTTGAATTAGACACTGCTTTAAGAAGCAATAAGAAAGCCGTCCCAAATGAAGCCTAAGAGTTTAATTAGTTTTATTTTCTTAAGAGGTTTCACAACTGATACCAAAATAAATAAATAAATAAACATCCCCATATAAGAATATGTAGATGAGTAGTCTATTATTTTTCTACTTCTAGATGGGACATTCTAGTCATTTTTGTCATAATCATGGATACACTGTCGAACGATCAAGAGAGTCACCTTGACATCATTTAAAAAATATAAATATGATAATGAAATACCTTAACGATCTCAAAATTGACGACTTTGGGAAACTCATATTCGTCCGATCTAATTGTCATTTTGACCATAAACAATAGAAAATTGAGCTCTCAAATGGTATCACAAAGTTTCTAATATATAGAACTTGATTTATGTCTATTTTTACTTGGATCAATGTACTATTGAAATAGTTAGAATAACTATGTCAAGATGCTTGTTTGGATTATAAATTTGCTAAGAAAATAGAGCTAGGAAAATCTCCGAGATGATCCCAAAAGTTTTGTATTAAATATTCAAAATGCTCTAAGATATATAAATCATGTCAAAACTAAAATCAAATTAGATGAATTTTTTGATGACATCAATCTTACCACTTTTCTTCTCAAACTATTGCATGCCCCATCCTTGGTGAGTACGATGCCAAAAAAGTTTCTTATGATGATTTGATGCAATGTCATCTATTATATGTGATATATCTCCAAAAAAATTATTTTATTGGCACAAATCTCAATGCATTATTTGTATTGAAAGCTGCATAAGTTAAGTTTAAAACTATTCAAACTCTGATTTCAACAAACATATAGGCAAACTAATCATCTCTATAAGAGAAACCCTGGAATGAGAGACTACTTAATGAGGAAGTCGATGTCGCTTTGGTTATATGGAGATTGCAATAGCAAATTCCGCAGTAGAGTATTTTTATCCTGACAATAGATTCCTCGGTGGTAAAGTGATATTAACATCTAAATTTTATATGAAGATCCAACACAATTACATAACATAAATTTTTATAAGAGCACCAAAATATTTACGTGAGATGAGGGAAAGATTATGAGGCATGTCTCAATTGAAATAGTGAACCATTAACGTAAAGTTATAGAAATTTGCTCTTTCTCGTAACTAGAGAAGATGAGATTATAAAGTTGGGAGCACTTGTTGAGATTATGGGAGTAGTAGAGGGCGATGATAGTGGTCAAGAAATGGTGGTCTGCTAATAAAGTTCATATGATGAAGTCAATAGATGATGGTGATCAAGTAATAACAATTAGATGATAATTGTCAGAGGATGACAGTCGGATAATTACGACTTGATGACAATAGTTGGGCCGACATCTGATAAGCAATAATGATTGAGAAATGATGGTGGTCGGATGAAAACAATTTGTTGATGATGGACAAGCATCAATAGAAGAGTGAAAGTAGTCAGATGACAATAGTGGGATGATGACAGATGTAAGAGATGATTGTCAGTTTTTGTCATTAAGCATAATTCAATATTTTTTAAGATATCCTAGCTCCTAACAAGTTTAAATTAAATATCTTTCTTCATATGACGAATGAGAGTATTTTTATATATTTTTAGAGTGATATTTTGATTTTTTTTGTCAAAGTTCTAAATACTCCATCATAAGTCCCATGGTGATTCCCTTAATTATAAACAATTCTTTCAACAAGGATAACTTTAATGATCTCAAAAATGAGTGATCTCGAGCTAGTTGGGCTCTTGTCATTTGAGTACAAACATACATGATTTGGAGATCATTTTGCTCTTCAAGTAATATTAAGAAGTTTCAAATAATATATCAAGCGCTTCTATTATATGCTCATTTAATATTATATTGGAGATGCCCATGCAATTGCCTTATCAAGACATTAATTTTGACTATAAATTTTTCGGCAAATTATTGCATCCGGTCACCTGACAGAGAGATCCGTTCGGATCTCTCTCTGTCTACAGTAAAGCGCAGGTATGCTACAGTACTTGCGCTTTCACTGTAGACAGAGAGAGCTCCGAACGCATCTCTCTGTCAGGTGACCGGATGCAATAATTTGCCAAATTTTTCTCATTAGAGTTGTCATAGTTTGAAATTAATTTATATTACATCGAGATCTAACTCATATTTATCAAATGAATTTTTAATAATGTATAAAAAATTAATAAATTTAATTCTATTTGATTTGAAATTTTACTCAAAATCGATTCTTCTTCAAACGATAATAAAGTCAAAATTTCATTTTTTTTTTTAATTTCAAATTTTGACGAACTCCTCGATTAACCTTAATTAATTGATAAAAGGGTTGTAAATGAGTACCGCATGATAATACTATTTAGAACTCTCCCGTCATGCAATTCGTCATTTGTTTTTGCGCTAAATCTCAGCTTTCAAATATATGACTTCCCCCTATATCACCATATGTAATGCAGTACGTCACCAAAACGCCAAAGGCTCGTATAAAATGGGAGTGGCAGACCACCTTCGTTCGATCAAACTAAAGCAGCAACCTTCCCTAATAATTTCTGTTTCAGAATCAAGCGATCGACAAGCTAGCAATGGCTGCAGAGAAGAAGACGAGTCATCAGAAAGCATTCGGCTGGGCAGCCCGAGACACCTCCGGCATCCTTTCTCCCTTCAACTTCACCAGAAGGTATGAGAAAGATCACATTTTTTTTTCAAGAAAATATTTATTTATGACTTCCCCATATCATAAAAATCTTGTAATTCGGATAAAATTTTCATTTTTGATCAACAAATCTCCTCATTCAGAGCCACCGAAGAATCTGATGTGAGAATTAAAATACTCTACTGCGGAATTTGCCACACTGATCTGCATATGAGCAAAAGTGACATCGACTTCCCCATTACGTATCCTCTTGTTCCAGGGTATGTTTATGCATGTTTTACTATGTTTTTGAATTAGAGAAAAGAAAGAAAATTTATATTTTTATTTCTGTAATTTATATGTCGATCGGAATCCAGGCATGAGATCGTGGGTGAGGTGATCGAAACTGGAGCCAATGTGAAGAAGTTCAAGGCCGGAGATAGAGCTGGCGTGGGCTGCTTCGTTCGCAGCTGCGGCGACTGCGAGCAATGCAATGAGAGCCTCGAGAGCTACTGTAATAGAGCGGTGATGACTTACAACGGCACCGATCACGATGGCTCGCCCACCTACGGCGGCTACTCCGATACAATCGTCGTCCACGAGCGCTATGTGTTTTGCATCCCCGACCGACTCCCACTCCACTCCGCCGCTCCGCTACTCTGCGCAGGCATCACCGTCTACAGCCCAATGCGCTACTTCGGCCTCGACCGCCCCGGCCTACATGTCGGTGTCGTCGGCCTCGGCGGCCTCGGCCATGTCGCCGTCAAGTTTGCCAAGGCTATGGGGATGAGTGCCACTGTCATCAGCACCTCGCCGCACAAACAAAAGGAGGCAATTGAACTCTTCGGAGCTGATCGCTTTCTTGTTAGCTCAAATGATCAACAACTGAAGGTACATTTCGTTGTTATTGATGTTGCATCCATCAACATACACGTATCAGTGTATCAATAACATTCAAGTTCTCAAATTCTTGCAAGAACTCGCACCCTAAAAAAAAAGTTTTCTAATTCTTGCAAGAACTCTCAACATAAATTATGTAAAAAAAATCGAAATGAAAACTTGAGTTTACATAAATCTTAAATCCACAAGATCTTAAACAAGATGATTTTCACAATGAATTTGTTGAATTCCGATCTATGATTTCTTATTTTTTTCCATTTCACTTTTTTTTCTTTATGAGATTAATTCTCTATGGAACGAACTAACCCCATTATGAGAAAGAAAGGACCGGTAGTTATTTCCTACGGATTAGTTATAATAACCGCTCATAGGAGTTATTAGATTAAACGGTTCATAAATGATTGATCAAATTATCTTTTCTTGACCAATAGGATTTAAATATAAATAATTGAATTTCAATAATTCAAATATATGGGTCGCTTAATAATATACTTAAATAATTATTATGACGTCTCACATAATTATTATATTTAACTAATCTAACAGTATCATGATCATGAACATCTTGAACAAAATTATTTCAACTGTCTGTAAATTTTATTTGCTTGATTTTAATTACTTTGTTGGCTTTGCAGGAGGCAATCGGTAGTTTGGATGGGATCATCGATACGGTATCTGCATATCACCCAATAGCACCATTGTTAGGACTATTGAAGGCCCATGGTAAGCTGGTGGTTCTTGGAGCATCACAAGAGCCACTACAAGTACCTTCTATCCCTCTTCTTTTAGGTAATAAATAGTAAATTATAAAGCCATTTCATTTTATGTATCATGAATGAATCTGATTTACGTATATTTTATGTTATGCTTGAACATACAGGAAGAAAGATTGTGAGTGGCTCTGCTGTTGGAGGCATGAAAGAAACGCAGGAGATGATAGATTTTGCTGCAGAACATAACATCAGTGCTGAAGTTGAGGTTATACCAATGAGCTACGTGAATACAGCAATGGAAAGACTTGCTAAGGGAGATGTCAAATATCGTTTTGTCATCGATGTAGGAAACTCTTTGAAGGCTGATTAGATGAGTGGATTAAGCGATTATCATACTATTTTGCGTTATGTCTTTTTTGTTCCTTTGTTGTGATTTGTAACATTGGCATGTATGTTACTATGTTATGATCTTATTTGAATAAATTGATGACATTTGTGTTGAAATTTTTTATTTTGGTATTTATCTCTCTTTTTTTTTTTGTCTTATACTTCATGTTATGATGTTGACAAGCAATTGCTTATGTACATGCAAAAGCACAATTCAATAGTAAAATGATAAGTCTGTTGGGGATGTGAGTAGTAAATACCACAATGATGAAATAAGCAATAAAGTAAAATCATCGGAAAGTAAAAGACGCCATGATTTAACATGGAAAGATTCAGAATAGGAGAAAAAAAATCACGGAGCCACACCACATCAAGAAATTCATTATAAAAATTGGGAGAAATAAGTGCCTCAACTGCTCAACTCTTTAGTCAAGTTCTATCACATCCATTTTATTTTATTTTTAAGATACTTGATCAATGATTGATCGCACACGGAGGTGTAGTGGAGCTCATTTTTAAGTTGAATAATATGTAGAAAAACGCATAGAAATGTAAATTAAAGACAAACACAATGATGCAGAGCATCTTAACTAAATTTCTCCTTAGGCATATTTTAATTAGTTTGTCATGTGCTTCTTACAAGTATCTTCTAGAGTGTTCTATTTAGCTTATATAAGCAAGTATTGTAGTAGGGAAAGGCATTGAATGATATAAACTCTTTTGAAGCTTTGAGAAAGCTCTCTTCTTCTTCCCTGGATTGGGAAACTCCTTGAAATCCTTCTTGCAGGTTTGATCTTCCGACGATCCACTACATCAGTTGGTATCAGAGCCTGGAGCTTGTGAAGATCGATGGACTGCGGAAGAAGGTCGGCTGTCGACGACGATCGAAGCCGCAAAACAAGATTGGCGGTCGACGACGATCGACGCCAAGGAAGGTGGGCTGTCGACGATGCTCGAAGCCGGATCGCCTTCTACCAAGCTCAGTCGAAGAAATCGCTCGATCAGGTAGACAGAAACCTTGACCGGATTCACGAAACCCTTCGATCAATAAGGAAGATGCGAATGTCCTCGGCGAGACATTCTTCTTCTTCTTCGATCGCCTTGTCCGCTTCACGTAGACGCCATCAGTCTCGTCATACTCCCACCGTTGTTGATGACTACGCCCCGCTCGAACTCCCTATGCGATGGCGTGACCCGCAGCCGGAGTACCCGTTGCTCGAGCATCTGTTGCGATGGGGCGATCCCCCTCCGTTCCAACACCTTCCGTCTCCCAACTCCTCCCGTCCACGCTGTAACAACCCCAAGATCCGTGTAGCGAAAAGGATTCGTCTGACATTCTGATCGAACTCCATTCCAGTTGCCTTGCTCGGACCTGAAAATTTTAACCACATATAATGAGCTTACAAAGCCCAGCAGGTCACCAAAGCCTACAACTGAAATCAAAGCACGGCGATGCTATCAATATGCATGTCAATCTATTTCAATCCGTATCAGTCAATGGTCAATGAGTCAATGCAGCGGAAATCAATAGTCAATAAAACCAGTCAATGCAGCGGCAGGTAATTCGATAAATCAATTCAATAAATCAATGTCGTCAATCAAATCGTTACGGTCAAATCAGTACGATCTAATTAATGAAGTCAAATGAGAAAAGCGATACGAGACAAGGAATCTATAAATCAGTCAATACGGTGTAGAACAGTAGCAATAGTGAATCTATCAAATCTATAGGCAGCAGTACAATAAATCTATAAGCAGTAGTACGATGTCCATGCTATCAATGCAATATCTATATCCATCCATTTCTATATCAATGCTCGGTGGAATCACTACTCAGTAGTCAATCGATGAAATCAATGAAATCCGTACAATAGTAATCAATTCGATAAATCCAATCAATATCAATAAACCGATCCGACATCAATAAATCAATACAAATCAGGAAATCTAATGCGATGCAATATCATGTACATGCAATTTCATACACTGGTCTTACTCGACAAGCCCAAACACTAGTCATGATGCTGTTGTAGTTATCAATCGTTCAATATCAATAGTGCTGTTGTAGTTCGTTCAATATCAATAGTGCTGTTGTAGTTCGTTCAATATCAATAGTGCTGTTGTAGTTCGTTCAATATCAATAGTGCTGTTGTAGTTCGTTCAATATCAATAGTGCTGTTGTAGTTCGTTCAATACACGTTGGTTTCTATAACCAACGTTCAACTAGGTTTCCACTTGTCTTTCAGCAATCAATCAATCAATGCAATAATCGATGCAATAAGCAGTATTAAAGAAATCGAGAACGATCACATCAATAGTCAAAGGCAGATCAATTCAATCTATCAATTCCGGGAAAATCAGAAATCATACGAAAATCGGGCAGAGTAACGGTAGTCTATCGAAATTACACAAAAAGCCTGCAAAAAGACAAATTCTGAATTTCACCAAATTACAACAGAATAACAACGGCATCAATGCAAGACTATCAATCTATAGAATCCAAATCAAATCAAGTCCTGATAATTTCCTATTCAATTAAAAGCGCGTAGAATCAATTCCGACCGGTAAAATCTTCGTAGAAAACAGTCAAATCGTATACAATAATCATATCTATAACATACTAAAAGTTGTGCGGTGAAAGTCTTGTCAAATCAAAACCATGTCGAAAAGTCGACTACGAAAACACAAAACAGATCACATCTCGGTCAAAACACAATATCTTCGAAAACAGAAGTAAGGTTCGGAGTCCTTACCACGAGATCTACACTTTCTCCAACAGCAGCGTCGGACGAAAAGCGCTCCGCGGCCTCCAAAACCAAGCTTTCCCTCTTTTTCCCTTTCTCTTTCTCTCTCCTCAAAATATCTGATATTTTAAAATGAATTTCTCTCTCTTCAAAACGAGCTGATTTTCCTTATATCATACATGGATCGGCCTGGCCGATCGTCTCGATCGGCCTGGACGATCAGACCAATTCTGGTCGTCCTGGCCGATACTCCAGGGCGATGATCAGGACGATTTTAGGAACAGTGCAGATCGTCCTGGACGATCTCAATATCGTCCTGGACGATTCTGTCCAGAATTGGCTCCAGAAATCAGCTGTTTTCAATGCACTGATCGGCCTGGACGATCTCAACATCGTCCTGGACGATCCTGGGAGGAAAATCCAAATCAGAGAGGAACAGTAAGGGAACGAGATATTACAATCTCCCCACCTTAGAAAAATGTCGTCCCGACATTTCCCTACAGGTACGAAGAACAAAACAACCAAAACAATCGATCGAAATCAAAATCCAAATCAAAACTCGTCGAAAGCCATACAAAACACACAACGCAATCAATCACATGTCAATTACTATGTATGCAGAATGAATTCATTCTATCAAACTATCAATCAAATCCTTTCACTACACTTGCTCTGATACCAATTGTAACAACCCCAAGATCCGTGTAGCGAAAAGGATTCGTCTGACATTCTGATCGAACTCCATTCCAGTTGCCTTGCTCGGACCTGAAAATTTTAACCACATATAATGAGCTTACAAAGCCCAGCAGGTCACCAAAGCCTACAACTGAAATCAAAGCACGGCGATGCTATCAATATGCATGTCAATCTATTTCAATCCGTATCAGTCAATGGTCAATGAGTCAATGCAGCGGAAATCAATAGTCAATAAAACCAGTCAATGCAGCGGCAGGTAATTCGATAAATCAATTCAATAAATCAATGTCATCAATCAAATCGTTACGGTCAAATCAGTACGATCTAATTAATGAAGTCAAATGAGAAAAGCGATACGAGACAAGGAATCTATAAATCAGTCAATACGGTGTAGAACAGTAGCAATAGTGAATCTATCAAATCTATAGGCAGCAGTACAATAAATCTATAAGCAGTAGTACGATGTCCATGCTATCAATGCAATATCTATATCCATCCATTTCTATATCAATGCTCAGTGGAATCACTACTCAGTAGTCAATCGATGAAATCAATGAAATCCGTACAATAGTAATCAATTCGATAAATCCAATCAATATCAATAAACCGATCCGACATCAATAAATCAATACAAATCAGGAAATCTAATGCGATGCAATATCATGTACATGCAATTTCATACACTGGTCTTACTCGACAAGCCCAAACACTAGTCATGATGCTGTTGTAGTTATCAATCGTTCAATATCAATAGTGCTGTTGTAGTTCGTTCAATATCAATAGTGCTGTTGTAGTTCGTTCAATATCAATAGTGCTGTTGTAGTTCGTTCAATATCAATAGTGCTGTTGTAGTTCGTTCAATATCAATAGTGCTGTTGTAGTTCGTTCAATACACGTTGGTTTCTATAACCAACGTTCAACTAGGTTTCCACTTGTCTTTCAGCAATCAATCAATCAATGCAATAATCGATGCAATAAGCAGTATTAAAGAAATCGAGAACGATCACATCAATAGTCAAAGGCAGATCAATTCAATCTATCAATTCCGGGAAAATCAGAAATCATACGAAAATCGGGCAGAGTAACGGTAGTCTATCGAAATTACACAAAAAGCCTGCAAAAAGACAAATTCTGAATTTCACCAAATTACAACAGAATAACCACGGCATCAATGCAAGACTATCAATCTATAGAATCCAAATCAAATCAAGTCCTGATAATTTCCTATTCAATTAAAAGCGCGTAGAATCAATTCCGACCGGTAAAATCTTCGTAGAAAACAGTCAAATCGTATACAATAATCATATCTATAACATACTAAAAGTTGTGCGGTGAAAGTCTTGTCAAATCAAAACCATGTCGAAAAGTCGACTACGAAAACACAAAACAGATCACATCTCGGTCAAAACACAATATCTTCGAAAACAGAAGTAAGGTTCGGAGTCCTTACCACGAGATCTACACTTTCTCCAACAGCAGCGTCGGACGAAAAGCGCTCCGCGGCCTCCAAAACCAAGCTTTCCCTCTTTTTCCCTTTCTCTTTCTCTCATTGTAATATCTCGTTCCCTTACTGTTCCTCTCTGATTTGGATTTTCCTCCCAGGATCGTCCAGGACGATGTTGAGATCGTCCAGGCCGATCAGTGCATTGAAAACAGCTGATTTCTGGAGCCAATTCTGGACAGAATCGTCCAGGACGATATTGAGATCGTCCAGGACGATCTGCACTGTTCCTAAAATCGTCCTGATCATCGCCCTGGAGTATCGGCCAGGACGACCAGAATTGGTCTGATCGTCCAGGCCGATCGAGACGATCGGCCAGGCCGATCCATGTATGATATAAGGAAAATCAGCTCGTTTTGAAGAGAGAGAAATTCATTTTAAAATATCAGATATTTTGAGGAGAGAGAAAGAGAAAGGGAAAAAGAGGGAAAGCTTGGTTTTGGAGGCCGCGGAGCGCTTTTCGTCCGACGCTGCTGTTGGAGAAAGTGTAGATCTCGTGGTAAGGACTCCGAACCTTACTTCTGTTTTCGAAGATATTGTGTTTTGACCGAGATGTGATCTGTTTTGTGTTTTCGTAGTCGACTTTTCGACATGGTTTTGATTTGACAAGACTTTCACCGCACAACTTTTAGTATGTTATAGATATGATTATTGTATACGATTTGACTGTTTTCTACGAAGATTTTACCGGTCGGAATTGATTCTACGCGCTTTTAATTGAATAGGAAATTATCAGGACTTGATTTGATTTGGATTCTATAGATTGATAGTCTTGCATTGATGCCGTTGTTATTCTGTTGTAATTTGGTGAAATTCAGAATTTGTCTTTTTGCAGGCTTTTTGTGTAATTTCGATAGACTACCGTTACTCTGCCCGATTTTCGTATGATTTCTGATTTTCCCGGAATTGATAGATTGAATTGATCTGCCTTTGACTATTGATGTGATCGTTCTCGATTTCTTTAATACTGCTTATTGCATCGATTATTGCATTGATTGATTGATTGCTGAAAGACAAGTGGAAACCTAGTTGAACGTTGGTTATAGAAACCAACGTGTATTGAACGAACTACAACAGCACTATTGATATTGAACGAACTACAACAGCACTATTGATATTGAACGAACTACAACAGCACTATTGATATTGAACGAACTACAACAGCACTATTGATATTGAACGAACTACAACAGCACTATTGATATTGAACGATTGATAACTACAACAGCATCATGACTAGTGTTTGGGCTTGTCGAGTAAGACCAGTGTATGAAATTGCATGTACATGATATTGCATCGCATTAGATTTCCTGATTTGTATTGATTTATTGATGTCGGATCGGTTTATTGATATTGATTGGATTTATCGAATTGATTACTATTGTACGGATTTCATTGATTTCATCGATTGACTACTGAGTAGTGATTCCACTGAGCATTGATATAGAAATGGATGGATATAGATATTGCATTGATAGCATGGACATCGTACTACTGCTTATAGATTTATTGTACTGCTGCCTATAGATTTGATAGATTCACTATTGCTACTGTTCTACACCGTATTGACTGATTTATAGATTCCTTGTCTCGTATCGCTTTTCTCATTTGACTTCATTAATTAGATCGTACTGATTTGACCGTAACGATTTGATTGACGACATTGATTTATTGAATTGATTTATCGAATTACCTGCCGCTGCATTGACTGGTTTTATTGACTATTGATTTCCGCTGCATTGACTCATTGACCATTGACTGATACGGATTGAAATAGATTGACATGCATATTGATAGCATCGCCGTGCTTTGATTTCAGTTGTAGGCTTTGGTGACCTGCTGGGCTTTGTAAGCTCATTATATGTGGTTAAAATTTTCAGGTCCGAGCAAGGCAACTGGAATGGAGTTCGATCAGAATGTCAGACGAATCCTTTTCGCTACACGGATCTTGGGGTTGTTACACACGCAAGATGCAACAGGTCGCTGATCACAGCCAGCGCAATGAGCTGAAGCCGTTCCAACAAATTTATACCGTCGCTGATGACGACTCCGTCGCTGCAGGCGCATCCTCCCTCTCCACACCTCCCGCAACTCCTTCCACTCCGCAAAATCCCACGGCCATTGCGGAATCCACCGGGACAGAAAAGCTGCTGGAGGTCGTCAAGGTCCCCAACGTTGCCCCATCGACCAAGCCGTCGTCTCCACCGCAGGCAGCGTCAGAGACATTTTCTTCCCGGAAAAAACCCACACACGTTGCTGATTGTTCGATCGAACAAGTCTTCCGTATGCCAGAACTTCCAAACCCACATGTCGACATTCCCATACCCGGCATTCAACCCGATCCCGCCGCTACGACACCGCCATTGCCGCCCGCACATACAGAGCTCCCGCCCCCACTCTCATTCTGCTCTCGTGATTTAGCTCTTGGCGTCGAGCCCGATCTCTCACAACCCGATTCCAGTGTTGTTGCCAGTTCATCTCGCGAACGACAGTCGGACCTACCCGTGCTCCATGAGATAAGATCAAACCCACTCACTGCGCTCTATGCGCCTGCGACCGACGGCTTCCACCATCCGACTCTGCTTTCACTTCCCGACCCGGCAACGTCCGACGATGTGAACATGGATGACGGATTTGCTCCTCAAACCCCGATCCAGTCCGTCAATCCAATTTTCAATGATCGCACACCCGCATCCGCCCAGATTTCCCAATCAAATCCGCTTGCATGCCTAAAGACTTGCGTCGCCGCCTGTTCTGACTCCGACGACACCGAATCCACCTCCGATCAGATCCATCCACACGTCGTAGCCCGCTCGGTTCCGTTGTTGTGCGGACCAATGAAGCCTGTCGGCACTCGTTCAATACTCGACCAAGATCCAATGCTAAAATATATATCAAATTTGGATAACTCGGAGATTGATAAGCTATTCTGTGAAATCTCCAACGCCACCTCATGCAAATCAATGGTCGGAGGCGTTCACCCTTCCGGTAATGAATGATGTGGATACATTGTCTACTCTTGTCCTGCTTGCCGATATCGTTCTGACATTACAGGCGGAATAGATGAATGTGGTTTTGGCTATGTACCCAGTATTGGTAGATTCGCGGATGCATCATCATCACCTGTGTTGAGATGGATTACTCGCACTCTATTACCCACCATAGATGACTTCATTTATCCTGTTAGTACCCTAGAGTTATCCTCAGGGTTGGCTGAAAGTACTGCCTCCAGTGGTATAGCAGCGAGTCTTGTTGGTAAATATGGTGATCTTCATTGTTCCTTCATGGGGAGCTACAAGCAACGAATATGGGAAGCAATAAGGGCATGTTCTAATTATTTTGATGATTTATCAGATTATCTAAATCAATGGCAATATGGAGATATTCTGACAAATAATCCTACAATTTTTACTATAAGAGAAGCACAGCTTTTGTGGCCTGATGCTCGAATCGATTGTCTGGCTTTTGAGAGTCTGTTTGAACGCCTACTTTCAAGAAATGCAAATGAGGACAAGTTGGCCGAGAAATTGAAGAGTATCTATGCAGATACAATGCTTGATGATGACAGACCTTCATTGGGGTGGAGGCGGATAGTCCTGCTTATTGAGTCATCATACAATCTCGTCTTTGGAAAATCTGTTAACCATGCCCGAGCACTAAAGACATTTTGTGATTGCAACGACAATAAGCTATCTCATACAAACAGTCCAGTTGTTGGTCCTCAAAGAATGAGCCGTATTGATCTGGTGTCACTGCTTAATTTGGATGGTCATCCTCTCGGGAAGGCCACATCCCCTACATCTCCACTATCACTGCAGCCTTCCATTACTGGAGAGCTAGCAGATAAATTTGTCTTCAGTAGCTACTTTTCAAAGCTAGAGCTGGGATTTCAGAAGATAAGATCTTTGTTACAGCTTGGAGAAGCACGTGAGCAAGATCAAAAGTTCTTTCACAACGTGAGAACTTTTCTTCAAAAGGGTAGACAGGAGATTAGCATGGAGGTGAATATGGATGGAATCAGAATCATAGTGAGGATGCCAATACAGCTTGATGCTTTAGTTTGGGGAGCATTGCTTGGTACTTACAAAATGCATGAAAATGTGGAGTTCGGAGAAAGAATTGATTGTTATGTGTTCAAAGGGATCCTGAAATTGATCGCCAAATCGCATAACATATCTCTCACATTCAAAATCTTCGATCCAGGAGGATAACTTATGTTTCTACATCTATTTCCTTCTCTATTGTGTCTCGACGGAGTCGAGCCCTTTTTGATGCAAGGGGACAATGATACAGAGCATCTTAACTAAATTTCTCCTTAGGCATATTTTAATTAGTTTGTCATGTGCTTCTTACAAGTATCTTCTAGAGTGTTCTATTTAGCTTATATAAGCAAGTATTGTAGTAGGGAAAGGCATTGAATGATATAAACTCTTTTGAAGCTTTGAGAAAGCTCTCTTCTTCTTCCCTGGATTGGGAAACTCCTTGAAATCCTTCTTGCAGGTTTGATCTTCCGACGATCCACTACATCACGCAAGCTAAAGAATAAAACAGAGAATGAAGGAACTTGGTAAGCTGTTATTAATTCATTTCAGTATTTCTCCAGAAGCACTGTAGTTACATATATATATACCAGCTAGAGCATAGAAATGTAAATTACCAAATTGCCCAAAGGTTGTTGAAAAGCGGTTAAGATGGCTTTCTTAAAACAGCTTTTTTTGCAAATTTTTTAATTTTGATACTAAAATAAGAAAATCATCCCAAATAAAATCTTAATCTATTTGACAGAGGCGGCTGCATAGCAGGGACGTAGAGATGGTAACATCAGCCGCAAGATTTCGATTGACTAGTAGCCAAATAGTGTAATGGGACTAGAAGTATAGTTATTTTATTTTTTTATTAAAAAAATTATAAAAATATTTGTTTTAGAAAATTTGGCACTTTAAAATAAAAAGCTTTCAAAATTTTCCATTTTCAAGTAGAAAATTTAAGCAGATTCAAGTAAAGTCCCTTAAATTTTAATTTTCAATATTTATATCATTAATCAAGATTAAACATGCATAAAAGCATTTAATATTTCATATGTTTATTACGGGTCTTAAAAACTTACCGGCCCTTCAATGGAGTCTTAGGCTTCATTTGGAATGACTTTCTTAATTAATGCTTCTTAAAACAGCTTTTAAGCATTAAAATTTTAATTTTTGAAGCAGAAAATCGCTTTAATAAGTAGTAAGAAAGTCTTACCAAATGAAACCTTAAAAGGTCCAATCTGCTAAAAATTTTTGTAGATTTTAGCTTCCTTTGGGACAACTTTAACTATTTTTCGAAGCAGCTTTTTATCACAGATTTTTTGAACGAAAATTTTTGTAATAGAAAGTTACTTTAAAAAAATAATAAGAATGTTATCTTAAAGAAAACATTAAGCTTCGTTTGGGACGACTTTCTTAGTGACATTTTTTTTTTGTCAAAGTTCTTGTTGTGGACTAGAATATATGCAACGATAGAGTTAGAAATTTAGTCTCAGGGTTGTACAGATATCCAACACACAAATATGAGAGAAATAGAAACACCATGATTTTTATGTGAAAACCCTAGAAAGAGAAAAAATCACGGGGCACGCCCAGTTGAAAAAGTTTCACTAGTGTTTTGATTGAGATACAAGAGCCTAACTCGTCCACAAAAATTAGGATGATCAGATTACAATGAATCAATTCTAGATTGAAATTCAATTACAAAGTCGGGCATAATTCCGACGTCCTTCAGAAGTCTAGCAGAATTTCGACGGTGGTGGTCGATGAGTTTCATAAATGAATCTTATTTACGTACATTTTATGTTATGCTTGAACATACAGGAAGAAAGATTGTGAGTGGCTCTACTGCAGGAGGCATGAAAGAAACGCAAGAGATGATAGATTTTGCTGCAGAGCATAACATCAACGCTGAAGTTGAGGTTATACCAATGAGCTACGTGAATACCGCAATGGAAAGACTTGCTAAGGGAGATGTCAAATATCGATTTGTCATCGACGTGGCAAACTCTTTGAAGGCAGATTAGATGAGTGGATTAAACGATTATCATACTATTTTGCGTTCTGCTCTTTTTTTTTTTTTTTTTTTCCTTTGTTGTGATTTGTAACATTGGCGTGTATGTTATTATGTTATGATGTTATTTGAATACATTGATGATATTTGTTCTGAAAATTTTTTATTTGTTATTCATCTCTTTTTATGTCCTCTATTTTAGGTAGGGGTGTCAATATTTAACACGACACGAAAACCCGAAACAAACCGACCCAAAAATTTCGAGTTTGACCCGACCCGATTTCAAAATAGGTCTGGTTAGGGTTCTAGGATTCAACCAGTTTGAAAAATAGGTCGAGTTAAGGTTGACCCGATGGATTGCTGCCACCGCCTTCGGCTGCTCGCGCCCTACCCACGCGCCCGTCGAGGCTGCCCGCGCCTGCCAACCCGCCCCCCGAGGAGGCCCGCACACGCGCCCGCGCACCAGCCTTCCGCACATTCCGCCGTCCCGTGTCGGGTCGGGTCAACTCGGCAACCCGACAAGTTGGGTCCGGGTCCGCATTTTTTACCCATTTATATACATGGGTAGGGTTAGGGTTAAGTGACTCGTTTGAACCCGGGTCAGTTCCCGGTTCTACTTGAAAACCAATTTTTACACCCCTAATTTTATGTTATGATGTTGAGAGGCAATTGCTTATGTACATGCAAAAGCACAATTCAATAGTAAAATAATAAGTTTATTGGGGATGAGGAGGAGTAAACACCACAATGACAAAACAAGCAAGGAAGTAAAAGCATTGGAAAGTAAAGGACACCATAATTTTATATGGAGGCATTCAAAATAAAGAAAAAAATCACATAGTCACACCACATCAAGAAGTTCATTATGAAAATTGGGAGAAATAAGTGCCTCAATTGCTCACCTCTTTAGTCAAGTTCTACAACACCCTCTAGATGCAAGTGTTATAGTATGATCCAAGTTGGAAGAGATTTGAAGAGCACAAGTTGCCTAACGTGTTATACTAGCTTCACCACTACAAATGAGTGAGCACATGACATTTAAGTTGTGGGCTGAGAACTTATGTGAATGGTACGTTGTCTTAATGACTTGATATAGGGGTAGATCATTTAGCATATAAATTATAAAATCTTCAAGATCTTCCAGGCATACCTGTTGCATCGATAGCATCCATTTTGTTTTATTTTTAAGATACTTGGCCAATTATTTATTACACATGGAGATGTAGTGGAGCTTGAAAGTTCATTAGGGATGTTAAACTCTTATGAACTAGTTTCGAGGCTAACCAAGAGGCGAGGTGAATTAGATATTTAAAAATTTCTTTAACTAAAAGAAAAATATTTTTCTATCTTGCTGTGGAAACAAATCAAATCAATAATAAAAAGATTAATTAGAGATTCCACCAAAGCAGTTAATCGTAATAAAAATAAAATGAAAAAAATAATCAGAAAGAACACACCAGATTTATAATGGTTCGGTCCAACCTGACCTATATCTACTCCTAGGAGACACCCTCCAAGTATTACACTAAACCTTTAGTGACTCTCCTTTAGCCTTCACAGCTAGGCGAAGAAACCCTTACAAAAACTAAAATTTACAAGAAAAACTATCATACGATCATATATCATCCCGTACGAATGAATAGTGTGAGCGTTTGGGAGAGATTGTAAGAGTGAAGTGTGAGAGATCAAGTGAGGAGGAGTTATGAGGGATTCACAAGGTTTCTTAATGCGATGATCTCTTTGACTCCTTCAAGTTTCTGCCCATCTCCTCTGGATACTCCATCTAACGACCAAGAGTGACCACTTGATATCATTTAAAAAAAAATTATGATAATGTAATACCGTAACAATCTCAAAATTGGCGACCTTGGTAAAGTCATATTTGTCCAAAATAGTTTCCAGTGATGATTTGTTGCAATGTCATACATTATATGTGATATATCTCCACGAAAATTATTTGATTGGCATAAATCTCAATGCATTATTTCCATTGAAGGCTTCAGAAGTTTAATTTAGAAATATTAAAACTCTGATTACAGTAAATATATATACGAACTAAATATATCTCTATAAGAGAAACCCAACAACCCTAAAGGTGGTATGATATAAGTCCCATAGGGCCCAAATCAAGTGAATGAAGTACAACGAAAAATTTTGAAACATTAATTTAAAGATCAAATGGTCTACAATGTTGAAGATGATAGAACAACAAGCAGTAAAGAACAAGAAGATGGAAAAGACAGAGAGAAGAATTATTATATTTCGTATTATGAAGGTACAGGGTTCACATGTATATATAGATACATGGGTATATAGAAGCAGCTATATAACACGCTATATACAGAGTTTATTTATTTAGTCTTTGTGTTGCTAATATCCCCCGTCAAACTGTTGGGTCTTGGAATGACACTACGTTTGAGTTGTACATGATGGAAGCGCGGTGTAGAAAGTGATTTGGTGAAGATGTCTGCAATTTGATCAATTGTACTGACCGGAAGTAGTCTGATGGTCTTTTGTTGAATGTGATCATGAACGAACCTGTGATCTATTTCTATTTGTTTAGTACATGTATGGAACATTGGATTATTGGCAAGTGCAATCGCAGAAGTATTGTCACAGTGAAGGTCGGTTAGTTGCTCCTGAGGTATGCCGAAGTCGATGAGAATCTGTCTAAGCCAGACCACATCGGCGGTGAGAGCCACTAGTGCTATGTATTCTGACTCGGTTGATGATCGAGCTACAGTGTTTTGCTTCTTGACTGTCCACGAAATTAGTGTATCGCCCAAGAATGAATAATATAATGAAGTTGATTTTCTTGAAATGGGGCCCCCTGCCCAATCTGCATCGAAGAAGGAAGAGAGACAAAGATTAGACTTAATGATTGGTATACCATAGTCAATCGTACCTTTAATGTAGCGTAACAGTCTTTTGAGGAGATAGATGTGTTGAGCCATAGGTTGGTTCATATGTTGTGAGAGAAGCTTGACGCTGTATGATATGTCAGGTCGCGTGAGAGTCAGGTATTGGAGAGAGCCAGTGATTCTTCTATTGGTGGTCGATTCCGAGAGCACTCCATCAGCTATAAGATTTTGAGGTAACTTGGTACATGTTGGATTTGCCAACGGATTGCAGTCACCTAGTTGCATGGAATCTAGAATCGACTTTGCATATAGCTGATGTGATAGGAAGAATTGCTCTGGTTGTATGCTGATTTGAATGCCAAGAAATGAATGAACTTCTCATAAATATTTCATTGTGAACTTTTGATTCAGCTGTTTATGATGCTGTTGATAAGTTCTATATTGCATCCAGTAATGAGGACGTCATCCACATAGATAAGCATGTAGACGTGCGAATTTTGATGTCGAAGTGTGAGGAGCGAGGGGTCGGAAACACTATGCTTGAACCCCTTGGAAACTAAATGCGATGTGAAAGTGTTGTACAATTGGCGAGGCGCTTGTTTGAGGCCGTAGATGGCTTTGTGGAGACGACATACGTGAGTCGGATTTGTAGAATCTTCGAAACCTTTAGGTTGTGTCATATATACTTTCTCCTGCAGTGTACCGTGGAGAAAAGCATTCGCAATGTCAAGTTGTTGGTCGGGCCAATCTTGATGCAGGGCTACAGCCAGAAGGATGCGGATCGTCGATAGTTTGGCTACGGGACTGAATGTCTCATTGTAGTCCAAACCATATTCTTGATGATTTCCTTATGCTACTAGTCTCGCCTTGTATTGAGCCACTGATCCGTCAGCGTGTAATTTAGTTCGGTACGTCCACTTGCATCATGACCGAGGTGTTGGTAGGTGCAATAACTAGACTCCATGTGCCTTGTTGTTGTAAGGCAAGAAATTCCGAGGCCATGGATTTTTTCCATTCCGGATGTTTGATAGCTTCGATAAAGGTTGTGGGATATACATTAGACAGAGAAGGCATGTGATTGTGCATAAGATTTAAACGAGAACTTGGTTTGAGGGAGCTCGTGCGTTGCTTGGTAATCATCAGATGAACAGATGTGGTAGCATTAGTGGCTATATCGGGTTGAGTAACGGGATGTGTAATGGTTGTATGCTGAGATATCGTAGGTGGAGATTACTGAATGTTGATGTCATAGGTTTTCTCTGGTTGCATTAAGGACTGAGTCTGTGGCTGGGTTGATGAGTGTACCGAAGCAGGTGTGAGCATAAGAGGTGATGTGAATTCTGCAGTGTTGTTGTGGTTCTCTTGATGCAAAGCAAACGGAAAACAGTCTTCATCAAATGTAACGTGGCGCGAGATGACAACTCTATTGGTTAGAGGATCAAGACACTTGTAACCCTTTCGAGAGTCAGAATAGCCTATGAAAATGCAGCATTTGGTTGTGGGTTGAAGCTTGTGCCTAAGGGAAGAGGGGATGAGGGGGAAACACGTACAATCAAATGTGCGGAGATGATCGTATTTCGGTTTAGTTTTATGAAAGATTTTAAATGGAGATGCATGTGAGTGTTGGGGGAGGGCATACGATTTATGAGATACGTGGAGGTGATAACCACATCAGGCTAGTGTTTATATAGAATGGAGGCTTTGTGAAGAAGCGTTCTAGTAGTTTCAATTATATGTCTATGTTTTCGTTCAGTTACTCCGTTTTGTTCCGGAGTATAGGGACAGGAGGTCTGATGGATTATACCATGCAGTTAAAGAAATTGATTAAAAGATTTGTTGAGGTATTCACCTCCTCCTTCAGTGCGTAAGTATTTGATTTTGTGGGAGGTAAGGTTTTCTACTTGCGCTTTAAAGTGAACAAATATGTTAAACACTTCCTATTTTTGCCGCATAGGAAATAACCACGTGAAGCCTTAAAAATCGCCGATAAAAATTACATAGTCAAGAAAACCGATGTTAGACACCGTAGGGGCCGGTCCCCAAACGTCCGAATGGATCAAATCAAGAATAGAATTTTTCTTATTAGTATATTTTTCAAAGACTAACTTGTGTTGCCTAGAGGTATTATAAATATGGCAAGAAAGTTTATGCAAGTCTATTTTAAGGTGATAAATTCCCAACGCAATGCACTTGATGATGTTCTGGTTGGGGGTGACCCAAACGGCCATGCCACGATGTGTTGCTGGAGGAAGTAGAGTGAAGTGCCCAGCTAGAAGCCGTAGTAGCTGAAGGCCGAATAGGATATAGCCCGTCACGACACGGTCCTTGAAGAATAACTTGACAAGTCGTCAGATCCTTAAAATGAAAACCATATGAATCAAATATAATTGCAATATTATTGTCCTTTGTGAGTTTAGAATTCGAAAGTAAATTGTATTGAAGAGATGGCGAGTGTAAGATATTAGAAATATTGATCTTACGAGAGGGAGTCGGTACCAAACCGTTGCCCAGGTTGGCTGTGTTAACCGAGCTCCCGTCGCCGATGGTTATGTTATCTGAGCTATTGTAAGGGGTAGCGATGGACAGGTTGTTCAATGATTTCGTCAAGTGGGAAGACGCTCATGAATCAAGAAACCAGTCATTGTGTGTGTGGGCTCCAAAAATTCAGCCCCGGCCTCCGCCCGCTTTTCTTTTTATTCGGTGAGGGAGTTTTAACGAACTAAGTTTCGGGGTAAATTTTAGAAGACAGATGAGTTTGTAGATAAGACACTACCCAGAGATTTCGTCCTCATTTTGCGAGGACTTTATGATCTGAGTTCTGGTTTCCTATAGGCGCAAGCCCTTATAGTTAATTACCCCTCTCGATTACAAGAAAGAACTTTTGATTAAGGCTAGTCGTCAATCAGATACGTAGAGATACGTGGTATCTGGCATATAATAGCAGCAATGTGTATTGGTATTGGTTGGAGAATTGGAAAATTTGGAGATTTGATATTTAAAATAGAAATTGCACCATCTTTCACTTAAAGCGGATGGTGGGGGAATGGATGATAGACCCGATCAAGATCCCATGGTTCCGTCGTCCCGGGCCATCGTGGTCCCTGGTCTACTTAGTCAGAGGAGGTAGTCGAACCAACCTGATAGAAGGATCCTTGTCGGCAGCCATGGGTTGCTTCGTCTAAGGGGACCTTGTAGACCTGGGGTGAATGTTTGTCTAAGGGGATAAATTTGAATCCACCTTAGCTAACATAGGGCTTTGTGCCCTATCAATCATATCTTATTGATTCATATCTCAAGGATTTGATGCTAATAAGAAACGTAACGGTGCTGGCCATAACTGGTATATGTGGTGCCAATTGGTGGCAAAACCACTCGGTTCAGAGGGCCCCGGGTCATAACCGTTTATCCTGTGGTGCCATTTAGCGGCAAACCGCCGGTTAGAGGACACGTACCACATCCTAATTGGCAGGAGATTGTTTGAGAATTGATCCTAGTAATATTTTTTATTAGCATTTGGCTATATGTGAGCTTAAGTAGTTTTCAACTTGTCCACCCCGGCAAACTGTTGCGAAGGGCGGATGGTTTTGCTTCAAGCATTTGATGATTGGATTTTAAATTTTAAATATTTTTCTGGATTTTTGAGATTTTTGTGGGTTTTTGGAATAACATTTAAAAATATTTGGAATGAACCCCTCCGGTTGAGATTTACATTCAACACGGCCATCATCGGGGTATTTGGGGGCATTTTAATTTGTAATTTGAACTTTATCGATTATGTCTGGATGTCGATAGAGGATCGGGTTTCATAGGCCTTATGCCTTTATTAGTGAATTCTCTTGATTTTAGGCTTTGAAAGCCTAATATGAATACATTGAAATAAATACACCGGTCATCATAACCATGTATTTGTTTGAAGGTTTGAACCCTGTCGACTCCTATTGATCCGTATAGGAGGATCGGGTTTGAACAAGAATTCACTTATTGACCCACGCAGCATCCCTAGACGCCACGTGTGTACCAATAACATGCTCGCCGGGGCCCAAGCGGGTTTTATGATTACTTTTACCCTTTTAGTGTACCTATATGTATACAAACTACTGTGTACGTGCGGTGGTACTTTGAAAGTATTTGTAGACGCCTTCTGTCCGCTTGCATAGAAATTATGAATTAGGTGGCGTGGCATAGAAGCAACTTCTAAATTGAGTTATTCGCTACTTCGTACAGTTAGACTGTTGTGCACTACTAGCCTTTTGCTGATAGATTATAGTGCACCAACTAATCTCCTACTTTAGATCGTAGGAACTTGCACTTGTCATATTCTTCATATATTTTATGGTAGTCTTTGATCTTTTCAGTACATTCGCCACTAGTGCATGTAGGTAGATAGATGTATTTATTTGCATATTAAAATTGACTTCAGGATACTGCATTTACTAAAGTCTTTCTACATCTACCCATAAGTGGCATGTTATACATATATCTGTATTCGTAGAAAGATTGTATGTATTGTAGATCTTTTATGTATTTATTCATAGATGGAACTTTGTGTATGTGATAGGTCTCCTGTGGTGATTCATAGGAGTTTGCATTTGCCACCAATTTCTTCATACACATTGATTGGTAGGTTGCTTTGTTCAGTACATATCAGTCTTCCAATTTTTGTAGAATGCCAACACACATTCCTGCATGCTATTATTAGCAATTGGTCGAGTTGTGCTCACCACTGATTTATCCTTGTATGCTGACTGGCAAGAATGTTTGGATATCCTTGCTATAAGAGCGTAGGTACTTATATTTACTGCATATTAGTCACTTTTATTTGAGAGGATCAATGTATTTCACCTGACATTGAGTTGTTATTCACCGTGCAAATATCATTGTGTTTGTTGCTTTTTAATGAGATATAGAGAACTCATTCATTATCGATCATTATTTATAGTTGCTATTGACATGCCCGTTACTTTCGCTCATAAACGATGCACTTATCGTTTGCTATATTCAACAAGTCTTTTGTTTACTCACTAATGTTTGTGTCTCAATTGGTATGATGACCTCTTGATATTGAATGAAAACTTTGTATTATTGATTTTCAATATGTCATTACATCTCCATTTGATCGTTGTTTAGGGATCTATCATGTCTACCATTGCAAGAGGACTATCACGATCCAAAGGATCCCATCATACCATAGCATTATGATTAAGCCATATTCTCCACAATCTTTTATTATTTGGAAGTCAAGTTATACTTGCAAAATAGATTGCAACACGTATGATTAGCTTGACACCATTGGTTATTAGCATTTGTCACCCAATTGAAGTGACAATCACTAAATTTTCAAAGAAGACTTCATGTCATTAGTTATAAATATTTCATTGCACCTCTCTTTTTTACTTGGGCTTTGTTTACTTGTTGCCACTTTCATTGTCTTTGAAGAGAGCTTGTAGTCCACAATGAATTTATTTATGAATGATAATTTCACCATGTACTTTATGTTGATTGCTTGGCACCATATTTAGCACTAGTTTTCACCAATCATAAGTCATTCACATCTCATTCGTTTGTGTGCCATGCATCCAACTTTATTCATTTATTTAGGAGCATGTTTGAGGTACATTATTTGTATTCATGACATACATCAAGATTAATTAGATTGATTGACATTGCAAGAAATGTGATTGTATTGTCCACACTTCATCACTACAAGTATCATTTACAAATTTCACATGTGTTCTTTTGCATCCAATTTGTACTTTGTTATCTCACAAATTGCAATTTTGTTTTTTTTTTAATATTTCATTATCTTCCTTATGGTTCAATTTGCAATTTTTTTATATTCATTATCATTTTTTATTCAAATTCAAATTCGATTTAAGCTCAATTTTATGTTCAATTCATTGTCTAAATCAAATCCCCTGCTATCCAAAAATTTGTTCAATATTTGTTCCAAGTCTTTGAATCTTCAGTCAAAATTTTGACAGCCTCCCGGCATCTCTCCTGTTTAGGGAAAATTTTGGGAGACTAGCCTTCCCACCACGCGCAATAAAGGCGTGTATGATAGGTGCCCTCTGAAGAGTACACCGCGGCCGTGTACTTTCCTCCCACCACGCACAATAAAGGCGTGTATGGGGTCTTCGAGTGCACCTTTGCAACATTGGTTGGTGAAGTCGGTGAGATGTACAAAAAATCTCTCTTTTTTTTCTTTCCTTCTCCTTTTTTTTCTTTTCTTTTGAAATTTTTTCTTCTTCTTCTTCTTCTTTTTCTTTCTTTTTTTTTGAAATGCTCTCATACCTTCTCTTTTTCTTGAAACTCTGCACATCTCTTTTTTTTTTTTTCTTTTTTACGTAAACAAACATATGCACGCAAATGCATAAATTCGTATACAAGTAAGTATGCAAATGTGTACATATATACGCATATATATATACTTGAAGCCAACAATATCTATACAGATGATTACTAATATTAATCAACAAAGACAACCATATTAATTACACTAATCAATAACTGCAATCCCTACTAAATGTATAAAATAAAATAAAAAGTAATGTATGCTGATGAGAGATGAGGTAATATAAGGAGAAGGCTCACTGTTAGGCTTTGGATGAAGAGGGCTAATGAAGTGAATGACTCTTCTTTTTCATATTTCTCATTTTCTCTTAACCAGAGAAACCAAATTCTGATTTGTACGTAAGGCTCAAAGCTTACTCAAAAGCTCACAAGAAATTTAGTTCAAACTAGAATTAATTTGTCAGGTTTTGAGCTAAAATAGATGAGCCAATATGGCTTGATACACAATGGCAATAATACAAATGCTGATTAAAATTACAAATCTAATTAGATCGCATGGCAACTAATAAAAATAAAGAGTCTTACTGCACACTCCTCTCTTTTTTTTAGCAAACGACTCCACATGGACAGCATTTTTTTATGTTAAAGGAAGTATGTGAAGTGGAATTATTTAGATGAGGGAGTATAGAGTGCTTGAAAGCTGCTGTAAGCTTTCTCTTATATACATAAAAAAAAAAAAAACTGTAGTCTTTCACATGGAGCACTGGTAGGAGTGGAGATTGGACATAAATATCTTACTTTAAAGATAGAAAGCAAAAGCTGATTGTTTCCTTATGTGATAAAGACAAGTGTTATTTGGTAAAAGAGCTGAGAGTTTTTTTTTTAAAATTTACCAGATACGGATCAGCAGAAAGGAACTCTTTTGGAGTATTCGACTCCTAGAGAACTGTAAAAGGTTGAAAGAGCAGAACGAGCAGAGCAAATACTCTGGAGGTTTGCTGCCCTTCTCCGGTCGCACAGCTGAGAACTTGGGAAGTTATATACGTGCAGCAAATTGGAGGCGGAGGCAACTGAAGTCCGACTTTCAGTTGGCGTGGAAGGAAGTTTGTGGTTTGCAGCCGGACAAATCTGGTGGTGGAGAAGCACAGGCAAAAGGGAGGGATGGCAGCTGATCGTGAGAGATATTCTCAGAGAAAGGAAGGCTAACCGTGCCTTCATTGCCAGCTGACGAGCCAGAGAAAAGCCGTTGTTCTGTAGTCACAATGGAGATAACAGAGGGATGAGGTCCTGTAGAGAGAAGTTTAGGAGTGGGAGGCTGGTTGTGAGGTGGAGAAGGAATAAAGAACAAGAGCTTGAGCCTGGGACTCTCTGAAAACTAAGCAAATAAAAGCTCCGGCTTTTTTGTTTTAACCACGAGGTTTGATTTTCTACCCAGGCAAGAGCAGCGTCCAGGCACAAGCGAGATATCAAGGAGGAGACATCCGAGGATATTACGGGATATCCGGGATTCAAAGCAGGATTTAGTTCAGAGTCTTTGACACAAATAAGTTAAAAGCATTAATTCGGATTTGAGATTTTTGTTTGACTTGCTAGTTTAGGTTAAATCCATTGGCAGATATAATAATAACATACTATTATAAGCAATGTCATTAATTAAGTTGATAGTAACACGGCTATCAGTGAATATGACTTTGATTTTTGTGCATTTCGGCTTGAAATGTGTGTAATCACCTTGTTTAGTGTGTCGAATTTGTCTAACATAGACATTAAACAAATTGATAGTGCATTTAAGGTATTGTCGATGTCCGTTTTGCGATCGAACGTCGTTTGGGTGATGACGAGGCTTAATTCCCCCGAAATGCGTGTTGTCTCGATTTGCGCGTAAAACCTCATTCAAACAAATTGGCACTGCAATAATAGTATTGACGGTGTTCCAGACCCAATGACGCAGTCCGTTTTGCGATCGGACATTGTTTGATCATTGTCGAGGCAAATCTCCCTCGAAATGCGTGCCTTTGCAACATATTTGAATCGCCTTTGAAATTTATGACACTACCTAAAATGATCCAATTTGATCAAATAAAATGTAGACACTTAATGCCGACGACGTTCCGGACGCAATGGCACTATCCGTTTGTTGATCAGATGTCGTCCGAGCGTCTTCGAAGCCTCGTTTCCGTCATAACGCAAGCCTTTATAACATATTTGCATCGCCTAGAAATTCACCACCATCTCGGATGATCCAAATTTATTAAATAAAATATATATCCTGAATGTCGGTGACGTTCCGGACGTAATAGCCCTGTCCGTTTGTCGATCGGACGTCGTTCGAGCATATTCGAGGCCTCGTTTCCGTCGTAACGCAAGCCTTTATATCATATTTGGATTGCTTAGAAATTCGCCACAATCTCAGACTATCCAAATTTATTAAATAAAATATATATTTTGAATTTTGACGATGTTTCGGACGTAATGCCACTGTCCGTTTGTCAATCAGATGTCGTCCGAGCATCTTTGAGGCCTCGTTTCCTCGATATGCGCATCTTTGCATTACATTGGGATTTGTGCTACCAATGTAGATACTCCAAATGGAATAAACAAAATGCAATTTTCATAGGTTGGCAACATTCCAGATGCAACGATGAAGTCTGCTCGTCGATCTGAGGTCGTTTGATCAGTCTTGCACTTTAATTTTGGGTGTTTGTCGTCCCTTTTAACCGATCTCATCCGATTCAATTGTGAGGGGCCTCAACCCAGCAAAGTTCAGTGTCCTGATCACAACGATACCATCCATTCGGCAGTCGGAGGTCGTTTGGCCCTTCAAGTGATGTATGGCGCCAAGGTGCGTAATGCTTTAATTCATTCTGATGTTTGAGGTCCTGCTCTGGCTATATCAATTTAATGTTACAAGTACTATGTAATATTTATGGATGATTTTTCAAGATTTACATGGGTTTTTTCTATGCGCCAAAAATCTTAAGTTATAAATATTTTCATTAAATTTAAAAATCATATTGAAAAGTATACTTCGCATCAAGTCAAAACATTACGCACTAATGGCGGCGCAGAATATGTCAATCAATTGCTAAATCAATTCCTTAGGACTTATGGCATATCACACGAAATTTAATGTCCCTATACACCTGAGCAAAACAGTGTTGCTAAAAGAAAAACAGACACATTATTGAGACCAATTAGGACCTTACTTTTAATTGCATTTGTTCCCTATAAACACTGGCCAGATGTTGTCTTGACTTCTATCTATCTCATCAACAAAATGCCATTACCAACGACAAATAATATCTCTCTGTTTGAACTCTTACATCACACCAAACCTGACTACAGTCATCTTCGCATATTCGGTTGTGAATTTTTTCCTTTAACTCCTCCCCATTCTCGTCACAAAATCCAACCATTGAGGCTCAATCATGTGTATTTCTTGGCTATTTTGATATTCATAAAGGATATAAATGTTTGGATATTGCCACAAATAAAATATTCATCTCACAGCACACTTCCTTTGATGAGCAGTCTTTCCCTTTTTCTAAGATATCCTCACCTATCTCCACTTAGGCAACTCCCATCCCACCATTTCTATTAACTCCTATATCTAACACACTGGTTCCTCATTCCACTAGCCATCATAAAATAAACAACCAACAACAGCTAGTTTCTATTTCCACCCAAACCTCTACTTCTACTTCATCTTCATCCCATCAGATCCCTCAAATTGAGCCGACACAAACACTGCCTCAACCTCCCATTCCATCACATATGACGGTCACTAGGCAGAAAACTAGCTCGCTCAAACTCACCATCTGATTAAATCTCTTTCACCATCAAAATTCTCAAAATTCAATTCGAGATCCTACGTCATATACGAAAGCCGTTAAACAACTTGAATGGCGTCAAGTCATGACTAATGAGTTTCTTGCCCATCAAAAGCAAGGGAAATGAGTCTAGTCAAGCCACCTTCTGACTCATCCGTTTTATGTTGCAAGTGGACATATTGTACCAAATTTCACGCTGATAGTTCGGTGGCTACTTACAAAGCTCGGCTCGTTGCATAGAGAAATCATCAAGAATATGTCTTAGATTATATAGAGACGTTCAGTCCAGTTGATAAGTTACCTACTATCCATATACTTCTAGCAATCACACTCTACAATGACTGGCAAGTTCAACAATTGGATGTTGCCAATGCGTTTCTACATTGAACCCTCTCGGAAACTGTTTATATGACTCAACCGAGAGGATTTGAAGATTCTTCCCATCCAATTTACGTATGTCATCATCACAAAGCTATCTATAGGCTTGAACAAGCCCCAAGATAGTGGTTCAACACATTAACTTCTTGCTTGGTGTCATTGGGATTCTTGCACAGTCAATCAGATCAATCTCTTCTAATCTTTCATCAATTAAAGGTCCAAATATTCCTCCTCATGTATGTTGATGATATTCTCATAACAGGCAATGATCAAGAAGCTATTACAAAAGTTCTGGATCATCTAAACAAGAAATTATCCATGAAACATCTAGGAGAAGCAAATGAATTTCTTGGAATCAAGATTGATCATAGAAATCAACAATATTTCCTATCCCAACAAAAATATGATTATTAAATTCTCCAACATGCAAATCTCATGAAATGCAATCCTCTCTCAAACCCCACTTGCACGAAACTCCCCGCGGCTTTCCCTGAAGATTATATGCTTTTTGATCCTACCCTCTACAGACGTCTCACATGATCTCTTCAATACCTGACTCTCACTCGTCCGAATATTGCTTCCAGTGTCAACTTATTATCGCAGCATATACACAATCCTCTACCTCAACACACCTATCTTCTCAAAAGACTGCCACGCTACATCAAAGGTACGCTTGACTACGGTATACCCATTACAAAAACTAAACTTGTCATAATTAAATCTTTTTCAGATGCAGACTGGGCAGGTGATCCTATCTCTCAGAAATCAACATAAGGTTAGTGCTCTTTTTTAGGAAACACATTCATCTCATGGAATGTTAAAAACCAACATACAGTGGCTAGATCCTCAACAGAATCTGAATATCATGCACTTGCAGCTCTAACATCAGATATAATTTGGCTTCGCAGACTTCTCACTGACTTTGGAATACCACAAAAGTACCCAACATATATACTATGACAACACTTCTGCAATAGCATTAGCCAATAATCTGTCTTCTATGCTCGTACAAAGCATATTAAAATTGATCAGAAATTCATACGGGATCACATAAAAACTCAAAGTATTCGAATTCTTCCTATCAGTACCATTGATCAAGTGGCCGACATATTCACCAAGTCGCTCTCTACATTGAGGTTCCATCATCTCAGGCTCAAACTAATAGTCATCCAACAACCATCAGTTTGCAGGGGCATATTAGACACACAAATAAATTACTCATGTATTAGTATTTCGGTTGTGGATATGACGTGGCATTAGACTATAGGCTATCTTGTATAAAGGCCACTCACTCTATCTATATATACCTCTCTTTATATTGGCACAAGACAATATATCATATTAGTTTTATTCTTCTTCTTGCTTCCAAGAATCTGCTCCCGTATTTTTTAATAATGTATAAAAAATTAATAAAGTTAATTCTATTTGATTTGAAATTTTACTCAAAATCGATTCTTCTTCAAATGATAATAAAGTCAAAATTTTATTTTTTTTAATTTCAAATTTTGACGAACTCCTCCATTAACCTTAATTAATTGATAAAAGAGTTGCGAATGAGCACCGCATGATAATACTATTCAGAACTCTCCCGTCATGCAATTCGTCATTTGTTTTTGCGCTAAATCTCAGCTTTCAAATATATGACTTCCCCCTATATCACCATATGTAATGCAGTACGTCACCAAAACGCCAAAGGCTCATATAAAAATGGGAGTGGCAGACCACCTTCGTTCGATCAAACTAAAGCAGCAACCTTCCCTAATAATTTCTGTTTCAGAATCAAGCGATCGATCGACAAGCTAGCAATGGCTGCAGAGAAGAAGACGAGTCATCAGAAAGCATTCGGCTGGGCAGCCCGAGACACCTCCGGCATCCTTTCTCCCTTCAACTTCACCAGAAGGTAAGAGAAAGATCACATTTTTTTTTCAAGAAAATATTTATTTATGACTTCCCCATATCATAAACATCTTGTAATTCGGATAAAATTTTCATTTTTGATCAACAAATCTCCTCATTCAGAGCCACCGAAGAATCTGATGTGAGAATTAAAATACTCTACTGCGGAATTTGCCACAGTGATCTCCATATGACCAAAAGCGACATCGACTTCCCCATTACGTATCCTCTTGTACCAGGGTATGTTTATGCATGTTTTACTCTGTTCTTGAAGAGAAAAGTAAGAAAAATTAAATTTTTATTCTGTAATTTATATGTCGATCGGAATCCATTATCCAGGCATGAGATCGTGGGTGAGGTGATCGAAACTGGAGCCAATGTGAAGAAGTTCAAGGCCGGAGATAGAGCCGGCGTGGGCTGCTTCGTTCGCAGCTGCGGCGACTGCGATCAATGCGATGAGAGCCTCGAGAGCTACTGTCATAGAGCGGTGATGACTTACAACGGCACCGATCACGACGGCTCGCCCACCTACGGCGGCTACTCCGATACAATCGTCGTCCACGAGCGCTATGTGTTTCGCATCCCCGACCGACTCGCACTCCACTCCGCCGCTCCGCTACTCTGCGCAGGCATCACCGTCTACAGCCCAATGCGCTACTTCGGCCTCGACCGCCCAGGCCTACATGTTGGTGTCGTCGGCCTCGGCGGCCTCGGCCATGTCGCCGTCAAGTTTGCCAAGGCTATGGGGATGAGTGCCACTGTCATCAGCACCTCGCCGCACAAACAAAAGGAGGCAATTGAACTCCTGGGAGCTGATCGCTTTCTTGTTAGCACAAATGATCAACAACTGAAGGTACATTTCGTTGTTATTAATAAGTTCTCTAATTCTGGTAAGAACTCACAGTAATTTAAAGAAATCGAAACGAAAATATGAATTTATATGAATCTTAGATCTTAAACAAGATGATTTTCATAAGATTTTAATAGAAAGAAAATATACTTTGATTCATTTCTTGAATTCGTTGAATTCCAAACTTCGATTTCTCACTCTTTTCCCTTTCATTTTCGTTTCGAGATTAATTCCCTATGGAACGAACTAACCCCCATTATGAGAGAAAGATGACCAGTAGTTATTTTCTACGGATTAGTTATAATAACAGCTCATATGGGTTATTTGATCAAACGTTTCATAAATGATTGATCAAATTATTTTTTCTTGTCCAATAGAATTTAAATATAAATAATTGAATTTCAATAATTCAAATATACAGGTTACTTAATGATATACTTAAATAATTATTATGATGTCTTATATAATTATTATATTTAATTATTCTGACAATATCATGAACATCTTGAACAAAATTATAACATACTCTTTACTTTTATTTGCATGATTTTGATTACTTTGTTGGCTTTGCAGGAAGCAATCGGTAGTTTGGATGGGATCATTGATACTGTATCTGCATATCACCCAATAGCACCATTGTTAGGACTATTGAAGGCACATGGTAAGCTGGTGGTTCTTGGAGCATCAAAAGAGCCACTACAAGTACCTTCTATCCCTCTTCTTTTAGGTAAGAAATACTATATTATAATGTCATTTCCTTTTATGATTAATTATTTGATGATTTTAAGAAGTTTTATGACATGTAATTTTGACTTTATCTTGTGCTTGAAAATACAGGAAGAAAGATTGTGAGTGGCTCTGCTGCAGGAGGCATGAAAGAAACGCAGGAGATGATAGATTTTGCTGCAGAACATAACATCAGTGCTGAAGTTGAGGTTATACCAATGAGCTACGTGAATACAGCAATGGAAAGACTTGCTAATGGAGATGTCAAATATCGATTTGTCATCGATGTGGGAAGCTCTTTGAAGGCTGATTAGATGAGTGGATTAAGCGATTATCATACTGTTTTGCGTTTTGTTCTTTTTTTTTTCTTTGTTGTGATCTGTAACATTGGCGTGTATGTTACTATGTTATGATCTTATTTGAATAAATTGATGACATTTGTGTTGAAAATTTTGTATTTTATTATTTATCTCTCTTTTTTTCCTCTAGTTTTTGTTATTATGTTGGCAGGCAATTGCTTATATTGTACATGCTACGATTTCGTACTGTTTTTTAAAACGGGTTTTTAGTACAAACATTTCAAATTCAAATTTTTTGTGCTATGAAATTTTTGTACTAGAAAGTTGTTTTAGAAAGCAAGAAAAAAGCTATCCCAAACAAAGTTTAAAGCTTCATTTAGAATGACTTTTTTAATTAATTTTTAAAAGAGAGCTTTAATACAAAAATTTTAGTACTAAAACTCTATTTTAAAAAGCAATAAAAAAATTATCCCAAACGAAGCCTAATTTATGCAAAAGCACAATTCAATAGTAAAATGATAAGTCAACCATGAGTAATCGAAGTATATGTTGATTGATTCTCTAAAATAATATTTAGTTATAGATATTGTTAATTTTAGCCATTGTGCCCTTCTTTCTGATATGGTCTGTCTTAAAAGAGTTAATTTTACTAATGTGAGATAGAAATCACCCAACAAAAGAACTGCTTAAATTTATGATCATATTAATGATCATAAATTTATTATATTAATGATTGGAGAAGAAGTTGATTGCTTAGGTATTCTAATGTGAGAAGAGTATCCACCCATAAATGATGAGATAGGATGGCATTGATGAGAAAATTGTGTAAAATTTTGATGAGTTGAAGGTGTTTGCACTCTGTGGTCTCATTTTGTTGTACCATGTTTTTAAAATGCATAAATTAAAGGTGACATCAAATTTAATAAACCCAACATAATGAGAAAGATCATCAATGAACATAATATAAAATTTGAAATCTTGATTAGCGAAAATTTGGAAGGGACCCCATACATCATAGTTGATTGGTTTGATATATTATTCTAAATGTTAGGTAGCTTGCACCTTGAGTGTGTGATGGAGGTGGGGTGTCCAAGACATCGATGCCAATTTTCAATGGCTATCTAAGTGAAGAGTAGTGTTGGTAAGGTGAGCGAGGCCGGAAGTTTAGAGGCAAAGTGAATCTTATAGAGGCTCATATGGCATGGTCCTTGGAGAAGGGTTTTGCTGGCCTTCAAATCCTTAATAATGAAGCCATTTAAGTGAAAAGGATAGCAGGAGTTATCAACAATGAGTTTATGAACTAAGAAGAGTTTACATAAGAGACGTGGAATGTTATGTAAGCTCGATAGGGGGAACCTATGAGAGGGAGTGGGTAGTATTTTATGGCTGGCATTGGCTAGGAAGAGGGTTTAACTGTCACACTCCGAAATTTATATTGAAAGAAATTATATATATCTTTCATTTTAACTATTTAATTAGAGCTTACTAATAACATCAATGACGAAGTTGAGGTTATACCAATGAGCTACGTGAATACAGCAATGGAAAGACTTGCTAAGGGAGAAGTCAAATATCGATTTGTCTTCGACGTGGGAAACTCTTTGAAGGCTGATTAGATGAGTGGATTAAGCGATTATCATACTATTTTGCGTTTTGTTCTTTTTTTTTTTTCTTTGTTGTGATTTGTAACATTGGCGTGTATGTTACTATGTTATGATCTTATTTGAATAAATTGATGACATTTGTGTTGAAAATTTTGTATTTTATTATTTATCTCTCTTTTTGTCCTCTAGTTTTTGTTATTATGTTGACAGTAAATTGCTTATATTATACGTACTACGATTTTGTTTGGGTCAGCTTTTGTACTGGTTTTTAAAACGGCTTTTTAGTGCAAACATTTCAAATTCAAAAAAATTTTGTGCTATGAAATTTTTGTACTAGAAAGTTGTTTTAGAAAGCAAGAAGAAAGCCATCCCAAACAATGTCTAAAACTTCGTTTAGAATGACTTTTTTTATTGATTTTTAAAACAGAGCTTTAAATAAAAAAAATTAGTACTAAAACTCTATTTTTAAAAGCAATAAAAAAATTATCTCAAACGAATCCTAATTTATAAGACATTGATGCCAATTTTCAATGGCTATCTAAGTGAAGAGTAGTGTTGGTAAGGTGAGTGAGGTCAGAAGTTTAGAGGCAAAGTGAATCTTATAGAGACTCATATGACATGGTCCTTGGAGAAGGGTCTTGCTGGCCTTCAAATCCTTAATAATGAAGCCATTTAAGTGAAAAGGATAGCAAGAGTTATCAACAATGAGTTTATGAACTAGGAAGAGCTTACATAAGAGATATGGAATGTTATGTAAGCTCGATAGGGGGAACCTATGAGAAGGAGTGGGTAGTATTTTATGGTTGGCATTGGCTAGGAAGAGGGTCTAATTGTCACACTCCAAAATTTATATTCGGATATTCCATGAGTGTATCTTAAGAGTATCTTACTCATGCACTTATGACTCCAAATCAATCACCACTTATTATTTTTAATCAATTTACTATTTACAACTCCCCTTGAATCACGTGAATCAGTAGCCCCGACTCCTTGTAACTCTTAATCAATCTCCTGCTCTTTATAACTCTCAATTAGTGAATCACTATGGTATCATGTAGAGTTATTATATCTTGTATATGATATCATTCAATATTTCATTTCAAATGCAATAAAATCATATCAAATCGTTAATAATGATTAAATTTATAATATATTCAAATTTACACGGTGAAAGCTTATGAAATCAAGAGATAATGCATTTTTAACAAATTTAGGAGAAAAAAATCCTTAAAAATCAAAATCATTAAAAACAAAAATAATTAGTCACTTGCAATGAATAGAATAAAATATACAATATCAATAATTGATAAATATAATCAAAAGGCCTTTCTCTCTCATCTCTCTCTTCTTCCTCTCTTTCAATTTATTCCTTACCAAACAATCAAGTGAGGGAATCGGTGGGGTGAGAAAGGGATATATATATATATATATATATATATATATATATATATATATATATATTCAATTTATTCCTTACCAAACAATCAAGTGAGGGAATCGGTGGGGTGAGAAAGGGATATATATATATATATATCTCTCTCGCAATGCTCACTAGATCATCATTAAAACGCTCTTCTTGAGAATTTTTATATTGCTCAAGAAATACATGTTGCATCGATAGCTTCCATTTTATTTTATTTTTAAGATACTTGGCCAATGATTGATCGCACATAGAGATGTAGTGGAGCTCATTTTTAAGTTAAATAATATAGCATCTAAGGGTTGACAATAGGCAACAATCCATGCTGGTTAATTGTTTCGGATATTGTTCCCGAATTTTAAGTTGATGACACAGGGAGTGAGAGTTGCGAGGATGGAGGAGCACAACACAAGCACAAGGTTTCAATTGACTAGTAGCTAAGTATTGTAATGGGACTAGAATTAATGGTACTTGTCGGGATGATGGATTTACTCAAATGGCTTTAGTATCATGTTGTTTAGGTATTCTTCAAAGCCATTTGCATGAAAGATTTTGAGTACTTGAGATTGCCAAGTGGGATGATTGTTCGGTGTGAGAGGCTTGTTGATGATATTTCTTGAAATTATAAATGAAAATTTGAATTGTTATAGAATTAGTATTTTGCAAGTGAAAAACATGTTGTGTTGTCGATTGTTTCATGATGAACGGTGAGAAGGTCAAGAGTGCCCGAAGAGAGGAAGAGGGAGATTGGCGGAAGAATGAGTCATTAGGCTAACAGCTATGATATCCTAAAGAGTCATTAGGCTAACAACTATGATGTCATCATAAAGAATATAACACACCGATAATTAGGGGTGTCAATTTTGGGCCACGGGTCGGGTTCGGGTCGAACACGAAACTGACCCGGCACTATTCGGGTCAACCCGAACCCGACCCGTTTTTAAAAACGAGTTAGTTTTCCTATCCCAAACCCGACCCGCTTCGGGTCCGGGTCAACCCGACACGACCCGAATGACCCGTTTCCAACAAAAAATGGTTAATTTTCAGGTAAAAAACGGGTCAATCTCCTCTTTTCGGGTCAAAAACGGGTCAAAACAGGTCAATCTCGGGTTGCCGGGTCAAAATCGGATTTTTGGGTCCATTTCGGGTCAAAGGGTTAACCCGAACCCGACCCGATTTTTGAAACGGGTCGAAATGCTGAACTTGAACCCGAGCCGTTTCAGGTTCGGGTTGATCCTAACCCGAAATTTTCGGGTCGGGTTTGGATCGGATTTTCGGGTCGTGTCAAATATTGACACCCCTACCGATAATTAATATAGTGAAATATATAGAGAATGAAGAAGAGGTCGAACATAAAAAAAAAGGAGGTAGAACATTTCATATATATTTTTTTCCATAGGATGCTTCTTTAATTGAGGGCTTTTTTAATTGGTTTTTCTTTTCTTTTTCTTTTTTCAAATTGGATAGAGAGAAAGTTGTTCAAAAGCTATTTTATGAGAGAGTTTCAAAATTTTATTCTAAGAAGATTTTTTTTTTTTTTTTAAGTAAATCAGTTCTTTGAATTCAAATATAAACACATGCCATTAACGTGTCTGCTCCTTAATTATTTTATTTTTTATTAAAAAATTATAAAAAAAAAATATTTGTTTTACAAAATTGCCACTTAAAATCAAATATTTCAAAATTTGCCAATTTCAAGTAGAAAATTTAAGCAGATTCAAGTAAAGTCCATTGATTTTAATTTAAAATAATTATATCATTAATCAAGTTTAAATATGAATAAAGCATTCAATTGTTCATACGTTTATTAAGGGTCTTTAAAACTTATTAGCCCTTCAAGGGGAAATTTTATTTGGTCCGATAACCTGACGTAGCTCTACATTCGATGAGCAGTAAGCAGGCGCCACGTGTTCTCACTATTTACCGCGCGGCCTTACAACCCGACCCAGAACGGACAAGGGAGTTTGTGTATTGCTCGGTATTGCTAGGTATTGATCAATTTTGTTCAACAAAAATGAAAAAAATCATTCTGTGAAGACCAATACCTAGCAATAACGAGCAATACCGAGTTCTTTTAGGTATTACTCAGTATTGATCTTCACAGAGCGGTATTTCTCGTTATTGTCAAGCAATACCTAGCAATATCGAGTAATACCTAGCAATAACGAGCAAATATCGAGCAATACGCGAACATAATAATCTCGGATTTCAGTCCGAGTCGGGTCGTCGGGCCGCGCGGTAAAGGGTAAGAGCACGTGGCGACATATTATTGACTACCGAACATAGAGCTACATCAGGTCACCTGACCTAATAATTTTTCCTTCAACGGAGTCTTAAAAGGTCCAATCCATTCAGAATTTTTGTAGATTTAGGCTTCGTTTTGGACAGCTTTTTTATTGCTTTCTAAAACGGAGTTTTAGTACAAAAATAAAAAAATTTGTACTAAAACTCCGTTTTTAAAAGCAGTAGAAAAGCCGTCCCAAACGAAGCCTTAAGCTTCTTTTGGGACAACTTTAACCTTTTTTCTGAAGCAATGATGTAGTGGATCGTTGGAAGATACAACCTACAAGAAGGATTTGGGTTTTCCCAATCCAGGGAAGAAGAAGAAGAAGCTTTCAAAGCTTTAACAAAAGGATAATATAATTCAATGATTTTCCTATTATAAAACCTGCTATTTATAAAGTAAAAAGAGCATTCTAGAAGCTCATTCTACCAAACTAGATAAGGTGTCCTAGGGAACACCTCAAGCATAAAATGCACCGCATCATTCTCCCATAGCGTAAAAAGGCTCGACTCCGTCGAGACGCATTATTTAAAAAGAGATTGTTGCAGAAGACAGATTCCCGGATCAAAGATTTTGTTCTCATCATTTGCATCTTCCTCATAGTCTGTTTGAGCTGTGTTCTTCCACGTAGTATTTCAAAATTCTCAAAGCATGATCCCACAAAACATGCATCTCTTTTTACAGAGGATTTTTGTAGTTGAGATCCAAGTGCTAAGGCATCCCGTATTTGTTTTAACCCACTCAAATTGTATGTTAAATGATATGTGCCAATGACAAAATCATGGATATCCTGACTAGCGCGAGCATTCACAACCAGAATAATTGGGCCATTATCATTGATTACTTCTTCCAATATTCTCTCAAATAACTCACCAACTTTTTTGACAAGCTCTTAAGGGACTTGATTCCCATCAGCATCAAAGAGGGCATAGCTCTCAATGTCGAGATCAAATAATACAGAATTGTCATTGTTGGTGCGATAAAGAGGAAGCCCAAGTCTTCCAATCAAAGGTGCCAATGGATTTTCATTGTAGACACCGTGCAACCAGGATACACTCATGTCAACAGGAAATCCAAAAGAGTAATCAGTGTGCCCACGACCACCAACTCTATCCTCAGATCCCAAAACAACCACCTGAAAGGATGCGTTCTTGAGAGCACGGCCGGCGGCAAAGCCTGCAAATCCTGCACCAATGACAATAGCAGAAGGAAGGGATGGCTGTCTTCTCTCATTGTCAAGAAATGGCATTCTAAATTGTTGTTGTTGTTGAAGCAATGCACCAAGATAGGCTCTCTGGATATCAAGTGAATCTCCATAAGAATTGCCCATGAAGCCTCTCGGCAGCAATCGGCCAAGTTGAACATCTGCAGTAACAATGTAGTTATCATTTAACTCAATATCCCCATTTGGCCGATCACGTCTCTTAGCAAACTGATCCGCTGTTGCCATAGGAGCGTTCTCCCAATCACTATCCACGACTTCCTGAACCAGAGGCTGGATGGACATGGTAGAAGCAACATCCCCATACGGAATGGATGGGGAGATACAAACCTGGACAGAATCGAAGTGAACGTCCGAAGGAGTTTCTGCCTCAGGAACAAATAAGTCGGAGCGTTGGGCATCTAAATTGGAATCTTCTTCCATAAAGTTGCTATCCGATGGAGTCGTAGCTGCGGATGCGAGTGACGGATCTCGCATTTCAGAATCCAAAGGAGCAGGAATTCGAACGTGTTGTTTGTGTGGACGGGAAGCGACTAAGGGCTGTGATCGGAAAAGGCATGTGGCGTCTCCCTGAAGAATGTCGACAGAGTTTTCCGGTTGCTTACCAGAGTCTCGCTGGAGGTTCTCCGGCTGGGGCTCCGATTGCAGAATGTCGACAGAGTTCGTAAGTTCGCCGGCTGGAGTTTCGGTTGCAGAAAGATTGAGTCTCGCTGTGTTCGAATGCTCTGATACAGGCGAACTAGGTTGCGGGAGTCTGTTCGGGCAAGCACTGCGGGCAGCGACTGCATTTGTCTTTTCGGATTTGTTTGTTTGCTGGAGTCTGTTCGGGCATGCGCCAGATGAAGTCACGCACGCATCGCGTCGGCGAATCGGCGGTTGGTGGTGCGGGAGCCTGGTCGGCGGCTGGGGGTGCAGGAAGCTGGTCGGCGAGGGTCTGGTCGGCGGCGAAGGAGCAGCGGCTGTGAGATGGGGCTCCGTCTGAGCGGGCGGTGATGGAGGATGTGTAGCGGAGGGATTGAGAGGAGCTAGAAGCGGTCTAGTGAGCTAAGCAGAGATGTCGGACTCGTGCAGGTAAGGCGTGCAGGTGTTGCACGTGGAAGGCCATGCTGCAGGCAGCGGTCCATACTCGATCACTAGACCTTCGAGGGCGACTGGTCTTGCGCGGGCAGGTCTGCGTTGGAGACGAACGGAGTCGGATGCGGATGGAGTAGAGGAGATCGGAGGAGAAACAGAGGAGGATGCGGAAGTAATCTGTGGAGGCGGATCGCGCCATCTCAGCGGAAGCTCGAGCGGCGGATATTCTGGCGGCGGGTCACGCCATCGGAGAGGGAGTTCGAGCGGAGGGTAGTCGTCAACCACAATCGGTTGATTACGGATCCCTTTACGGGAAGCGGAGTAGAAGAGGGAAGGTGAAGACGAATACCTCGGTATGGTTGCCGACTACATTCACATCTTTCTTATTACCCGAAGGTTTCGATCTACCCGATCGAGTGATTCCTTCATTTGAGCTTGGTAGAAGGCGATCCAGCTTCGAGCATCGTCGACAGCCCACCTTCCTTGGTGTCGATCGTCGTCGACCACCAAGCTTATTTTGCGGCTTCGATCATCGTCGACAGCCCACCTTCCTTGGCGTCGATCGTCGTCGACCACCAAGCTTATTTTGCGGCTTCGATCATCGTCGACAGCCCACCTTCCTTGGCGTCGATCGTCGTCGACCACCAAGCTTATTTTGCGGCTTCGATCATCGTCGACAGCCGACCTTCTTTCGCAGTCCATCGATCTTCACAAGCTCCAAGCTCTGATACCAACTGATGTAGTGGATCGTCGGAAGATGCGACCCGCAAGAAGGATTTGGGTTTTCTCAATCCAGGGAAGAAGAAGAAGAAGCTTTCAAAGCTTTAACAAAAAGATAATATCATTTAATGCTTTTCCTATTACAAAACCTGCTATTTATAAAGTAAAAAAGAGCATTCTAGAAGCTCATTCTAACAAACTAGAAAAGGTGTCCTAGGGAACACCTCAAGCATAAAATGCACCGCATCAAGCAACTTTTTAGCACAACTGCGCCAAGCAAAAGCACAAAATGGCAGAAAGGAAAATAGAAAGGAAAATAGAGAAGCCACATGGACTCAGACCAATTGGATTGAACTGCTTTCTGGATATCAATTTAGTTTGTTGAGTTCATTGGGATTGCAGGGGTTTCTCCCCCTACTCGGGTACGAGTGCTTTGAGTGCTTTGCACTAGAAAAAAAAAATTACCATAAAAAACCCCGACACTACATAGTTTGATGAAAAAGATAAAGAAGCGGATTGTTGCGGTGTTACAAACCTCAGCGCCGTTAGGGAGCGTTGCAGCTCTCCAGACCTGACGTTGTGGCACTGTTGTGCAAGTTGAAATTAGAAAATGGGAGCGCTGCGGCAGTTCAACTTGGCGCCACAACGGTACGAAGCCGGCTGGGCAAATTTCACAATAGGCTTAATAGTCATGGATTCCTAAAAGGAAAAACATTATGCTTTTAAAAACAGTTTTCCAAAGAAAAAAAGGGCCGTCCTTCTAAGCCATATTGTGATCCTTAACTTGGAAGAAAAAAAGTCTTCATCCAGGGTTAAAGGTTGCATGTTATGTAGAGAAATAGATCTTCAGCCATTGTTAGGTACCGAGCAAGATGGAAGGAGAGGACAAAGCCAGCAGGAAACCCAAGAAGAAAAGCCCCCACACCAAAGCATTCCAATCACACCCAAAACAAGAGAGCCTTACTTCTATGAAATGATAATTTCAATGCAATGAATATGTGAAGGTGGGCAAATAGTTAGCAAATAACAATAATCTCATGCAGAGAAAAAAAATCTCCTTCTCCAACAGAAAAAAATACAAGCATTTGTCAAAGTTTCAGGTATCAATTTCGTCAAGAATGATCTTTATAGTAACTATCTGCAGATCACTTCATTTGAGTTCAAACTTTGTATAAAAACAGGATCTCCAGAGTCGAGCAACAAAATATTCGATTTAAATGCCATAAGTTGCTGGAGAAAACCCTAAACCTAGTAAAAAGAGAGTGAAAAAGCCAGGTCTGTACATTAATTACTAGGTTATGAGGATAAATTATTGAAATCAATCATTCTTCTTGCTTTTCATAATATACAGTTCATTGAACAGCAAAAAAGCTACGTTGGTAATACCTCTCCTTCAAGTGAGGGAGAGTCATCATCCACTTCTGTTTCACCTTTGGAAGATTTTGACCTCTCGGTCTCGTTTTCTTCGAACCCGTGTTTAAACCTATCATAGTTTGTGGGCTCACTAGCTTTGAAGGGCCGCTCCCCGAGGACATGGATAAGATCATCTTGATGGAGGATCTCCTTCTTCAATAGCAGCTCAGCGATCTGGCTGATGTGATTCTTGTGCTCTTTAACGAGCTCCAATGTTCTAGCATAAGCCTTTGAGACCTTCTCTCTCACCTCACTGTCTATAATGGCTGCAGTCTCATTGCTGTAAGGTTTGTTCATCTCAAATGAATCTTCCTTCGGAGGGAAAGAAAGAAGCCCAACTTTCTCACTGAAGCCATATACTGCAACCCGGGCATAGGTCATTTTGGTGACCTTCTCCAAGTCATTTTGAGCTCCAGTGGAGATCTTCCCTAATAGAACCTTCACCGAAAGAAAAAAATTACACCTTTGTTAGATTATATTGGATTCAATTTAAAGAGTTAACAGTCTATTTGAATCAAATTTGGAAAGTCAAAATGCTAAATTAGATACATTAGATAGTCTAGGGTGAAAACGTTCCTCATAACTAATCTAGGGGTCTGATTATTTTGATATTTTTCTCTTGTTCCTATAATCTAATAACTATTAATAAAATAATAAAGAAGAAATAATAAATTAAACATGTCTTGCAAATAATAAATTGATGAAAAAAATTAGAGATTAAACAACAAATCTTGATATTAAATTTGTAATATCCATTTAATAATAATCATAATCAAAACCATAATGATAATCACAATAATGATGATAATAATAATATGATGACGACGACAATGATGATAATGATTACTGAACATAATTATAAGAAAAACAAAATGCAAGCATTAGTTGACCATTATGTATGTAGTGCAGAAACAACTTTATTTCTTTATCTTTTAAAAAAGATGCAAGTACGTGAGACTAGAAATAAAAGTAACTGCTGAGTATATATATATGAATCTTTCTGAACATACAATATCCTTTTGAAGGATACCAAGGACGAATTTATGGGCAAGGCCAGCTGTAGAATGCAGCTATAACAGGTAAAAGCCAATTAAATAAAATCATGCAATAGCTAATAACCCCACATACAATAGTTCGACTAATAAGAAGTATGAAAATCAAATCTTTCATCAAATGTATCATTGTTATAAAAATGTTGATCAATATCGTTAACAGTTTAAAAATACAACGTTCACGATCATATACTAAGAAAAACATGTTTAAGCCACATCGGCCCAATTCAAACCACATCGGCCCAATTCAAGTTAAGTCAACTCGGTCTACTCGATCTCAATTTAAAAGGAACTCACCAAGCCTACAAATGAACTCGCCCCAAAGAGGTAACTATAACCAATCAACTCATCCCAACAAACAAGTATCACTATCAAGTCGGCCCTAATGACTACTCAGTTAGATAACTTCCTACATATGGAAAACTATTATTTGGCTATTCAGCTATTAATCACTCCAAGCCAGCGACTTCTTATTAGCTCGGCGAACGACTTCTACAAGTCGGACGTTCTAATTGGGCTACACATACACAATACTTGTAATTTCTCTTATTTGTTGTATAATCATTTAAGTAGCCAATTTTTGAACACTCAAGCCTCAACTTAAATCTATAAGAAGAGAGTCAAGGGGTGAGCTCAATGGCTGCATTTTTTTAAATTCATGATCATTTTACAGATAGCTTAGAGTTCACATTATAGAATTCTCAACTCCCTTTCACTGAATATTCTCAACCCCCTTTCATTAAGTACTTTTAGTCTAGTTTGTGATTCTCAGATAATTATGGATTTAACATCATAAAAGATGTGATGAGCATGGAGCTTGTCGCAAACTAAAATAAAAATACTTCATAAAGTAGAGCAGTAACACAGATATCAGAAAGAATATGTGGGCATGGAGATTACTCAAGAAATAGCCATTGTAAGAAAGCTTCCAATTTTTTAAGAGATGATTCAAGGAGTAGTCCCTTTTGTATAAATCTTCAAAAGTAATGAATAAATTTACAAATTTCAAAAACTTTTACTTCTATTAACTCAAACAACTTGCCAAATGGATGAGAAACCTAGGGGAACTTGACCAACAACAACAACATCAAGTCTTTATCCCACTGTGGGGTCGGCTACATGAGTCTTTTTTCTCCATTGTGTCCTGCTAAGAGTCAAACTCTCAGTTAAATCTAAGAAAGATAGGTCATTTCTAATATTTTCAAACTCTCATTGTGTCATGTTAAGAGTAAAATTCTCCTGGGGGAACTTGACCATACAATGGAAATAGTTGCACAAAGAAAAGACTCTTCTTAATCTATGTTGACAATTGAAGTCGGCTAACTTCAAAGAAAAACTTAAATTAACATTAGAATTTTTTTCTTAGAAATGCATTTAAATTAGCAAAAAAAAGTTAGCCTAACTTGAGTATGTGGTCAAAATTATCTCTCCTCGAGGTGAAGATAAAATAAATCACTATATTACTCCTTACATGACAATAATACAGGCAGTCAACACTTAGCACAGTCGTCTATCTAAATTTGTTGATATTATTATTGGAAAAGATTATCTAATGTTTTATGAAGTAAAATTATTGTATATTAAAAGAGAAATATTCAATAAAAACATTATCTTCAAAAGAAATTTCTCATAGATTTACTTGTATATTTGAAACTTATTTTTAAGAACTTAAATAAACTAGTCTCATTATAGAACTCATCTCATTATCAAATTCTTCATATTATAAGAATTGCCACATTATTGAATTTGTCTTATTACAGGATTCGCCCCATTATTGAATTCACTGCATTATGGGATCCACCACACTACTGAATTCACGAAATTACTGAATTCGTCTCATTAAAAATTTGACAATATTCAAACATCATATATTGCTAACTCAATATATCATTTGGAACATAGGTCAAACCCTAAAACCCAACTTTCCCATTTGCAATGAGATTCACATTAAGCAGCAGAAGAGTCTCTTCCAAGCAAGTGACTCTAATGGTTACCCCGGCAAAAAACAAAGCTCAGGCCTAAAGTGAGGACCATTAAGACGATGACTTATCATTCAGATATATTAAAGAAAAGTAAAAAATGAGTAATGCTTGAAATTTATAAGAGTACATCAATATCTGACAAATTCAATTTTTAATATTTTTTTGAGCTCAATAAATTTATTGAGAGGTGAACTATGGAAGGTATACATTTATTGAGAGGTTTGATGCAGAAGTATAGAAAGAATAAAGAGGATCTACATATGATATTTATTGATTTATACAAAGCATATGATAAAGTTCCAAGGGAAGTGCTAGATTTCTAGAAAAGAAAGGAGTTAATAATACTTATATTCAAGTCATTAAAGATATATATGTAGGAGTTGTTACATGTGTTCAAACATAAAGTGGTTTGACCAAGTATTTTTCGATTTCAGTTGGATTACATCATGGATCAACTATAAACCCATAACTTTTTTGCTTTAGTCATAGATGTTCTTACTAGATATTTTCAAGAGGATGTTCTCTTGTGTATGCTTTTGCTTATGATATTCTTCTTATTGATAAAACTAGAGAGGAAATAGAAAGAAAACTTGAATTATGGAGGTCAACCATAGAGTCTATAGGTTTTTGTTTGAGTAGATCAAAAACCAAATACATGGAGTGTAATTTAATAGATCTAGTAGGGAATTATGACTTTAGGTGATCAAGTCAATAATAAGAGTACACGTTTTGGATTTCTTGGGTCTATTGTTCAAAGTGGTAGTGAAATAGATGCGGATGTTATTAGTAAAATTCAAGTTGGATGGTTGAAGTGGAGGAATGCATTGAGCTTGTTGTGTGATAGAAAAGTAACCCTCAAACTTAAGGGAAAATTATATAAGACAGTGGTAAGACCTACAATGCTTTATGAAGAAGAATGTTGGCCATTAAAAGAGAAGCATAAAATTAAGTTAGTTGTTGCAGAGATGAGGATGCTTAAGTGGATGAGTGACTTAACTCTTAGATACAAAATGTGAAACGAGTATGTACATGAAAAGGTTGGAGTAGCTCCAATGGAAGATAAGATTAGAGAGAGTCGCCTTAGTAATTTGGACACATAAAACGTCGACCTTCCGATGACCCGCTTAGGAGATTAGATGTATTGGATTTAACCTATGTTAAGAAAAGTAGAGGTAGACCTAAAAAGACTTGGTTATAAAATATTATAAATGACATTTTTTTATTAAATTTAAATGAGTATTTGACACTTAAAATGACACAATGAAAAAAAAAAAGATTCATGTAGCCAACCCCACGTAATAGGATAAAAGCTTAATGTTGTTGTTGTTGTTGTTTGAACTCAATAAATATATTTTTCAAATATCTATTCAAGTACTAAAATGAGGAAGTTATATTCAGCAGATGCCAACTCACTTAATACTTAGTATTAGACAATTGCAAATTCATTATATAGTCGGTAAAGGCCTGATGTTGTTGTTATTGTTGTTTGAAATAAATAAATATATTATTCTAATATCTCCTCAATATTCAGTATTTGAGTACTAAAATAAGGAAGTTATATTCAACAAATGCCAACTAACTTAATACTTATTATTACGCAATTGCAAATTCATTATATACTCGATATTCATTCTTCTTAATAAGGAAATTATCTTTGGTATTCGTTCAAATTTAATATTAAACTTATACTCGGTATTCAATATTCGTTCTCTTCATTAAGGAGGCTATCTTTGGTATTCGTTCAAGCTCACTATTGAACTTATACTCAAAATTCATCCAATTCAATGATGAAGTCATCATTGATATTTGCCAAGTTCACTAATGAAGTGATACTCAGTATTTGTTGTTCACTCTCTTTTATGAGATAGATATTCATTCAATTCATTTTTAACATTATACTTGGTATTCTGTTAGGCCGGCACTTGAGCCGGCTGGACCGGTCCAAACCAGACCGGTCCACACCTACTCGAGGCGGAAACCCACAGAGCGGGCGGAACAACGGGCGGAACCGAGCTCATCCGACGGGGGCCAAGGAGGAGTTTTGGGAGGGAAATTTTGAATGCGAGGGGCTGTTTAGACATTTTTGTAAAACTCCTTTATGGTTAATTAGGAGTTTAGGAGGAAAATGGGGGGATTATCTTGGATTTGAATTTGGTTGGGAGATCTAGGGTTTGTGTTCTTGGGCTCTAGGCTAGAGATTTGGAGAGTTACTCCTTCCTCTAGAATCGAAGGAAACTTGTATCTTTCTTGTCTTTTGCATCGACTAGTGAAATTCAATCGTTTGCTATTGTTTTTCCTATTTTCCCTACGAGTTCTCTCAGATTTTTCCACTGTTTTTGTGTTTGGTGGCTGTTTTCTCATAGAAAACAGCGGATTTGTGGCGATTTGGCTTAGATTTGATAGGAATCACTTGAAATACTCAAGTGGTACCTATCAAATTGGTATCAGAGCATCGATTTGGGACCATCGGCGGCTGAAAACCTGAAATTTCAGCGGTTTTTGGCATTCGGAGGAAGATTTCTTGTGATTCGTAGAAAGAAAAATGACTGGAAAGAAGATCGAAGTCCTAGAAGGCGAATTTGGCCAATTAAAAGCAGATTTGGAGGAAAAATTTCTTGAAATCACCGCCAACAATGAAAGGTTAGAAGGGAGGTTCGCGGCGATGGAAGAGATGATGAAGAAATTACTTGAGATGAAGACGAGTCCGACGGCGTCAGAAGCAAGAGAGACTGTCGGTGACCAGGGCGTAGAAGGAAATCCAAACCCGCTTCGGGGGAGGAGGAATCCGACAGTAGAGATCCTTGAGGGAGAGGACGAGATGCCACCTCTAGAGCCACTTTCTAGAGAGGAGATGAGCATGGGAAATGATCGTCGAGGTGCTGATTTTCAGCGTCAAGGTGCTGATTTTGAAGGCAGGAGGGGGGAATATGAGGGAAGTGCAGATTTTGGCGAAAGAAGAGAAGAATATCAGCGTCGAGGTGCTGAATTTCAGCGTCGAGGTGCTGATTTTGAAAGGGGAAGAGGAGAATATGATGATGGATTCGGATACCAACGTCGGAGGGAGGACCGGGACACTTGGGTAGCACCTCATCTTCGAGGAATGGGAGGTTATAGAGAGTACCAGGGTAACGGAAGGGATCCGAAGGTGAGGAAGTTGAAGTTGCCCATCTTTGAGGGGGAAGATGGCCATGGCTGGATATACAAGGTGGAGCGTTACTTTGTTGTCAACGGGTTGACAGATGATGAGAAACTGACGGCGGCAGGATTATGTCTGGAAGGAAAGGCTTTGGCATGGTATCAGTGGCGTGACATGAGGGAGCCTATCAGGAACTGGAGGGAATTCAAAAACTGCATAATAGAAAGTTTCCAAACCGACCGGGGAGGAGATTTCTATGAGCAGTTCTTTGCTCTGGTTCAGGAGGGATCAGTAGAAGACTACCGTGATCGGTTCGAGCATCTGGCTAGTAGGGTGGAGCGATTATCAGATAGCGTATTGGAGGGGAACTTCATGAAGGGGTTGAAGGCAGAGATCCGAGCGGCAGTTAAAGTTCTGATGCCTAGTGACTTGGAGGAGGCAATGAAGTTGGCACAGTTGGTAGAAAATCAGAATAATCTGGATAAGGGAGCTAGGAGCAGCAGCTCAGGACTCTTACAAGACTACGACCACTCTTTTAGCACAAAAGGGGCCTGCATCAGTCAACAATAATGAGATCACCAGGGAGAAGCCAATAGGAGGAGGGAGTGGGGATAACTTCAAGAAGCTCACTGAGACAGAATTACAGGAGAAGAGGGCCAAAGGGCTTTGTTTCAGATGTGACGAGAGGTATACGCCGGGGCACAGGTGTAAGGACCGAACTCTTCAAGTTCTTACTGTTTGTGATGAAGAAGGAATGGAGGGTGTCGTCTTTCCACCTTGCGGACAAGGTGGATCTTTGGGAGGGGAGTATTGTTAGACCGGTCCAGTGGACCGGTCCAGCCGGTCCGCACGGGACCGGCCGAGTCGCAAAACAGGCGACTGATTTCGCCTGGGCGGAAGTGCCGCACGCACGCATGATCCACGGGAGCTTTTTAGGAAGCTTTTTTGAGGGTTTTGAGAGGGAAATTTGAATGTAGGGACTTTTTAGGGATTTCCTTTTGATTTGTATGCATTAAATAGTTTGTTTTCCTAGGGTTTGGGCATCTTTGATAGGAAACACTTGAAATCAAGTACTTCCTATTCACCTTTACAGCAAATCTCCACGAAATACTGCTGTCCGGAGCAATAAACCGTAAAAACAGCAGAAAAACTGTAGAAAACTGAGAGAAATGCGTAGGAAAAACTTGTGTTTCACTAGTAGATGAATAAAACAGCAAAAATACAATTGATCCTCAATTCGAAAGGAGGATCGATCTCTCCCCAAATCTCTAGACGCCGCTAGAGCCAAAAGAAAACCTAAATCTAAGAGATCTCAAATTTTAGCCAAATTCAAGATGTCCAAACCCTAGGAAAACAAACTATTTAATGCATACAAATCAAAAGGAAATCCCTAAAAAGTCCCTACATTCAAATTTCCCTCTCAAAACCCTCTAAAAAGCTTCCTAAAAAGCTCTCGTGGATCATGCGTGCGTGCGGCACTTCTGCCCAGGCGAAATCAGTCGCCTGTTTTGCGACTCGGCCAGTCCCGTGCGGACCAGCTGGACCGGTCCACTGGACTGGTCTAACAATACCTAAACCCTAAAGTTTGTTCCAGGGCACAGGTGCTAAGATCGCACCCTTCGGGCTCTCACCGTCTATATAGACGAGGCGTCTGAAGAGTGTGATGATTCTGAGGAAGAACAGATTGATCCCCAGTTGGAGGTAGTCGAGGTCTCCCTCAATTCTGTGTTGGGATTTACTCCTAGCCATACGATGAAGGTGAAGGGGAAGATCCTTGGGAGGGAGGTAGTGGTCATGATTGACAGTGGGGCAACCCACAATTTCATATCCACCCAGGTGGCGGAGGAGCTAGGGATGGAGCCTACTGAGACAGGCAGTTATGGGGTGATGATGGGGACAGGAAAGATTGAGTCCAGCACTGGGATTTGCAAAGGGGTGGAGATGAGCCTACAAGAAATCAAGGTGGTAGAGGACTTCCTACCCCTGAAGTTGGGTAGCACAGATGTCATTCTGGGCATGAAGTGGCTGCAGACCTTGGGTGAAACCAAGGTGAACTGGGGGACCATGGTGATGGAGCTGATTGTAGAGGGGAAGAGGGTAAAGCTAAAAGGGGAACCAGGATTGTCCAGAGCTGGAGTGTCACTCAGATCAATGACAAAAATCATCCATGAGGAAGGAGGAGGATTCCTTGTGGAACTGCAGAGCCTGGAGGAGCAGGAGGGAGAAGAAAAGCTCATTCCCACGTTGGTTCAGCCTCTTCTGCAGGAATTTGAGGATGTGTTCCAACCTCAGTGGGACTACCACCTGACAGAGAGCAGGAGCACCAGATTATCCTGAAAGAGAGAGTATCTCCTATCAGTGTGAGGCCTTATAGATACCCTCAGGTGCAGAAAGATGAGATTGAGAAGCTGGTGGGAGAAATGCTAGAAGGAGGGATCATTCAGCCCAGTGTGAGCCCTTTCTCTAGTCCAGTTCTGCTTGTGAAAAAGGATGGGAGTAGGAGGTTCTGTGTAGACTACAAAGCTCTAAACAAGGAGACTGTGCCTGATAAGTTTCCTATCCCTGTGATTGACGAGTTGATGGATGAGCTACATGGAGCAGCTTTGTTCACCAAGGTCGATCTGAAGTCAGGCTATCACCAGATCAGGATGAGGAGGGAAGATGTGCAGAAGACGGCCTTCAGGACTCATGAGGGCCACTACGAGTTTCTGGTGATGCCTTTTGGCCTCACCAACGCACCTGCCACATTCCAGGCCCTGATGAACCGGATTTTCAAGCCACACCTCCGCAGGTTTGTGTTGGTATTTTTTGATGACATTCTAATCTATAGCATGACTGAGGAGGAGCACCTAGAGCACCTGAGAGTGGTGTTGGGTGTGCTGAGGGAGCATCAACTGAAGGCCAACTTCAAGAAGTGTGACTTCGCTCAGGCACGGGTGGAGTACCTAGGACATGTGATATCCCAGGAGGGAGTTGCTGCAGATCAGTCCAAGATAGAGGCAATGTTGACATGGCCTCAACCCAAGACCTTGAAGGGGCTCAGAGGATTCTTGGGATTGACAGGCTACTACAGGAGGTTCGTGAGGGGATACAGCACTATAGCGTGGCCACTGACAGAGCAGTTGAAGAAGGACAACTTTTTATGGGGAGAAGCAGCTTCAGAGGCTTTTGAGAAGCTGAAGAAGGCCATGACGACAGTGCCCGTGCTTGCTCTGCCGGACTTCAACCAGGTGTTTGTGGTGGAGACAGATGCTTCAGGCTATGGATTGGGAGCAGTGCTGATGCAGAACCACATGCCCATAGCTTACTTCAGTCAGGTATTGTCGTCCCGGGCTAAGCTGAAGTCTGTCTACGAGAGAGAGCTGATGGCTATTGTAATGGCCATCCAGAAGTGGAGACCCTACTTATTGGGCAGACACTTTATTGTCAGGACTGATCAGAGGTGCCTGAAGTACTTGTTAGGGCAGAGGATGGTCACAGAGGAGCACCAGAGGTGGTTGTCCAAGCTGCTGGGATATGATTTTGAGATCCACTACCGACCGGGACTAGAGAATAAGGCAGCAGATGCCTTATCACGCTGTATGGGGGAGCCCCAAGGGCTGGCTGTATCAGTACCAATACTGATAGATTGGGGAGCCATAAAAGAAGAGAGCATTCAGAATGAGGAGCTAAGAAAAATCAAAGATGTGTTATCAGATGGGAACAGCCACCCAGGCTACTCAGTTGTGGGAGAGAGAATGTACTATCAGGGAAGGAGTGTGATTCCAAGGTCTTCCATCCACATTCCACAGCTGCTACAGAAGTTTCATGGGAGTGCCATAGGAGGGCATTCAGGAGTGCAAAAAACTTATAGCCGGTTAGCGGCTGAACTGTACTGGAAGAGGATGAGGAAAGATGTAGAGGAGATGGTGGTGAAGTGTGATATCTGCCAGCGGAGCAAGTACCTGACGATGGCACCAGGGGGATTACTACGACCTCTGGCCCTACCAGAGAAGGTTTGGGAGGAGATTACTATGGATTTCATTGACGGGCGCCCAAAATCAGAAGGCTACATAGTTATACTTGTAGTGGTCGACAGGCAGAGCAAATATGCTCATTTCATTCCCTTGAGACACCCATACACAGCGGTGTCTGTAGCAACAGCATTTGTGAGGGAGATAGTTCGCCTGCATGGAGTACCAGAGTCCATTTCTGATAGGGACAAGGTGTTCCTGAGCCATTTTTGGAGGGAGCTATTTAGGATGCAGGGAACAGTATTGAAGAGGAGCACAGCCTACCATCCACAGACTGATGGGCAGACAGAGGTAGTGAATAGGAGCTTGGAGACATACTTGAGGTGTTTTGTGTCTGAAACACCAAAGCAGTGGGCAAAATGGCTAGCTTGGGCAGAATACTGGTATAATACCTCCTTTCACTCGACTACCAAGATGACACCTTTTAAGGTGTTATATGGGAGAGACCCCCCACATTTGGTACACTACAGCCATAGTAGTACTCCAGTATCTGCAGTGGATCAAACATTTGAAGGAAAGAGATCAGGTGTTGGAGGAGCTCAAGAGGCATTTACTTAGAGCCCAGCAACTTATGAAGAAGCAGGCGGACGGCAAAAGGAGAGATATACAGTTTGCAGTTGGGGACAATGTCTACTTGAAGCTCCGACCATACCGGCAGAGGACTATGGCCCAAAGAAGAAATGAGAAGCTTGCAGCAAGGTATTTTGGCCCTTTTGAAGTGGAGGAGAGAATTGGAGGGGTGGCCTATAGATTGAGGCTCCCTCCAATAGCCAGAATACACCCTGTTTTTCATGTCTCACAGTTGAGGAGAGTGGTGGGGGAGCATGCAGTGAGCCCAGAGCTGCCCAGCACATTGAGGGAGGACATGGAAGTGACATTGGAGCCTCTAGCGGTGGAAGGAGTGCGCATCAATGAGAAGGGGAAAAAGGAGGTGAAGATTAGGTGGAGCGGCCTTCCAGACTACGAGGCCACTTGGGAGCCCCATGAGATGGTCAGGCAACAGTTCCCTGACTTTCACCTTGAGGACAAGGTGAGTTTTTGGGAGGGGAGTAATGTTAGGCCGGCACTTGAGCCGGCTGGACCGGTCCAAACCAGACCGGTCCACACCTACTCGAGGCGGAAACCCACAAAGCGGGCGGAACAGCGGGCGGAACCGAGCTCATCCGACGGGGGCCAAGGAGGAGTTTTGGGAGGGAAATTTTGAATGCGAGGGGTTGTTTAGACATTTTGTAAAACTCCTTTATGGTTAATTAGGAGTTTAGGGGGAAAAGGGGGGATTATCTTGGATTTGAAATTGGTTGGGAGATCTAGGGTGTGTTCTTGGGCTCTAGGCTACGGCTAGAGATTTGGAGAGTTATTCCTTCCTCTCGAATCGAAGGAAACTTGTATCTTTCTTGTCTTTTGCATCGACTAGTGAAATTCAATCGTTTGCTATTATTTTTCCTATTTTCCCTACGAGTTCTCTCAGATTTTTCCACTGTTTTTGTATTTGGTGGCTGTTTTCTCATAGAAAACAGCGGATTTGAGGCGATTTGGCTTAGATCCGATAGGAATCACTTGAAATACTCAAGTGGTACCTATCATATTCATAGCAAAAAAAGAATTCAATTCAACAAACCAAAATTAATACAAGTAAAATTTTATTATATCACAAATTTTGTACAAATCTCTTCATCAATGTCTTCATCTTCATGGAAACTCTCCTTTGTTATCATAGATTTAAAAGTCTCCTTGTGTTAGTAAATTGAAAGGGGATTTTCTTCTCTACAAACTTATCTAGGCTGAAGTGAATTCCCTCAATAAACTTTGAAGACATAATCTGCATGTACTCTATCATTTGGGTTAATGCCTCAAAAAGGCTCATAAGTAGTTTTCAAACTTTTCTCTTTCTCTTGCAACAATTTGACTTTGTTCATCAAGCTCAGCATTCCTTTTGAAGGCGACTTCTAAATATTATTGTCACTTCTCGATTACAAAAATGGACAAAGCTAGACTTGTCTTTTTTATAATTTCTTCTTTCAGCTTCTCGGCAATCACCTCCGCCATTTTTCTCTTAGCCTTAGCTTCAAGAGACTAATTAATATTTGATCGAACAAAGTCTATTCTCCATAGCTTGAATGGGGTTTTGTTTCATCATATGGGAAAACATTCTCTTATCATGCATCACTAGTACATAATTATATTACCAGCTAGCAGCATTAGCATAACAGTAAAATGGAATATATCAGGTGTAGCATCAATTATTTTTCTATGAAGAGAGAAGAAAAATATTGTTGGGCCAAGTTCATAAGTATTAGGAGATCTCATCCTTTGGTAAAATAGAATCAATAGAGAAGTCAATGAAGGCTGAAGTCAAGCTCCTACTCATTAAGAATGCTTTTTCACGGCCTTAGGAGAAGTTAGGCATTTCGCTACTCATCTCAGCAAAAGTTCTCAACCTTGTTTAAGGAGGGTAATCAACAACGTCCTTACTTTTTCCTTGGACTTCACCCAGGACCTACAAGCCCTAACAATTTCATTTATTCTAATCCTATCTTGCACTTCCGATCGACTAGGGGGAGAGAAATTTGCAAAAACTTCAGTTTAGACCTATGATGCACAGACACGGCCATGACGACACAATACGACACGGACACGGGATACGTCAATTATTGAAAATAGAAGACACTGACACAAGTTGAACATGGTATTATAAATTTTAATTTTTAAAAATATTGTATAAAAATTGAATGAGTATACTATTAAAAATAATTTATAAGTAATAAATCATTTAACTAAAATTTGTGCTTGAAGTGATTAATATAAGGATGTCGAGAGTTGAAAGTCGATGCCATATATTAAACATCGAAATAAAAGATGACAATTTTGTCGAGAGTCAGGCATCGATGTTATGCAGTATCGGGCATCGATGTTAAGAGGGTGTCTGTTGTCGATGTTAAGAGGGTGTCTGTTGTCGATGTTTAAACAGCATCGGACAAAGATGAGTTGTCAAGTTGTTGGTGTAAAAATTACTAGTGTCGAGCACAATGTCAATACAATGTCAGACTTTGATGTTGAGATGGCTTTGAAATGTCCATATTATAACGATGCCCGACATTAATGTTGAGATAACATTGGACATTATTCTAAAACCAAAGTCGCAACCCTCCAAAGAGAAATGAAAATGAAAAAATTCAATAAATGGGATATTGAGTGCCGAAGATTGATTTGGTCTTGTGGATATGAAATAAGAAATTGAGATTTTATATTTTAAATAAATAAAAAATTTAAATAAAATAAATTATACTTTTTAAAAAATCACAAAATATATAAGGCACACGTGTTCAATTTTTATTTAATATTTTTTTTTAATTTGACACATTTTCGGCGTGTCAGATGCGTGTCGTGTCAGAGGCATGTCGTACATTGCACGTCTCTTTGAGAAGTAACGGTGCATCATAGGTTTAGACTATTGTGCAAAAGGAGACTATGGAGAAATATTTGACTTAATAGAAGGAACTATTGGATATGGCGTGGTGTCCTCATCGATGCTTCGAGACTCAATAATTTCAATGTTAGAGTCATCATCCTCATTTTCACTAAAATAGATGGTAGAGTTTCGAAGAGACTTCAAACTTAAGTTTCTCCTCAGCAAGGGAATGTCATTCCTTAACCTCCTCCACATCTTAAACTCCCTCCTACAAAAATTGGTAGACTTCTACCTCCAGAGGAATGACTTCATAAGTAAAAACTACATAGATAAGAACAATAATAAAGAGATAAACTTGAAGAACTTATCCTATAGAACTTGTACAAACAAGAAGAGAAAAGAAGACTTATGAGCTAGAAGGCGCTCCAAAACATTGTAGTCGATGTACAACCACCTTCAAACTGAGATCTATCATCTCAATGAAATATGCGTAATTGTCCTTTCGCAAGAGTAGATGGTGAGATCACTTTGATGCAAAACCTAATGGTTTAGCTGAAATCGATAACTTCTAAGTTATCTTCACAAAACAAAATATCTTCTTCCAATTCTTTAAGGTGTTATCTATGCCAAACATCCAAATGTAATTGGAAGAAAATAAAATAAATTTGTCCTTAGAAGCTATAACGAAAAAGAGATGACAAAAGAGGAGAATATAACCAGGTGTTTTCTTCTTTCTCATATAACATAGGGTCGTTATGCATACAAAGGACTTGAGCAGGGATGACTTCGAAGAAATTCATGATATTCATCAACTCGCAGCATAGAGGAAAGCGAAATCCAAGGCAGAATTGATCTTAGCACTAGCATATCTCATTTCTAACAATAGCATTTGGGAACTCGCTCTTCTCACCCGCTCAAGATTGATAAGAATCATTGAAAATGCACATCAATCAAATCAAATTCAAGTTGGCCTTTGACATCTTCGATGGAGAAAGAAGCGAGCAAAGAATGAAGGCCTTATTTCTCTTTTGAAAGTTAGCTAGTTTAGTTTGGAAGATGGTTAACATAGAAGAAAGAAAACATAAATATACAAAGGAATCAATGTTCCGGAAACATAAGGTTTATTATTCAGTGTTCTATCATATTTATAACTTCAAAAGACAACAGCATTGAGACAACTTCACAACATTATTTAACATGCGACTTTTCAAATCATAGATTTTAAATTTTAAATTCATATTTTTGGATTTCCAAATATTATTTTCATATATTAAAATCATTAAATCAAAGTTAGTCACATAAACATATCAACTCATTGAACAAACTAAATATGGACTTTCAGTAAGGGGCTATTTGGTTGTTTGAAAAAGAAATGCAGTGTAAAGTAAATGCAATATAAAGTAAATGTATTGCCTTCCGAATATTTTGAGATTGTTTTGTTGTCTGCAAAATAAATGCATGAGAATTGTTTCCCTTGTTTGATTAGGTATATATAGAGTAAAGTAAATGCGGTGTATTTGTAATAATTTATTTTGACATTACAACTAGTGTATTTATAACAACAGTGTATTTATAATAATTAGTATTATTTGGTGTTATAAAATAAAACCAGTGTATTTATTTATTGCACTATCTTATTATAAATTTTTTTGAGATTATAAGATATAATATTCTGTTGTGTATTAATTTACCAGTGTGCTGCAATAGACGTGATTGTGTGGATATGAACAACCCAGAATATCATCATCCTCAGTCACAGGGGAAACCATAATGGACTTGGCAAGTGAGATGAGTATATTATCCCTTGGAGCAATATCATTTTCAGCTAACCAATGGAGGATATTGATCAAAGCTTGAAATCTAATAGAAATGGAGTGTTTAAGTAATTTAAATTAGTGGATTGCGAGGAATTAAAAATATAAAATTTCCATTTGATTTCAGGGAAAGAAATTGAGCATAAAATTCTTATTTTTAAAATATAAATTTTGGGTAAAGAGATTAAGCTCATTGGATTCGTCTCGTCGAGCCGCTCAATTCGACTATTACTATGTTATGTTTGGAAACCGTTTGGTAATCCAAATTGTGGTTTGAGCCATCCAACATCGCTTCTAACCCTTCATTTTGACTTGTTTGGGCTCGGATCGGGTTGAATTTGATATCGTTGAGTTTGTATTCTCGAGACGCTCAGTTTGCACCAAATCTTACCATTTGCAATAGCTCATCTTTGTTTACAGCTGCATTAAAAGAAATAAATGAAATATGAAATAAAAACGCATGATTTATCTTGAGCTTATTTCAGGTTATGATTGCAAAAGATATTTTTCTCATTAGTTCAAATGGATTAAAAAAATGCTAGTATTAGTTCAGAAGACGTAACACCTTATTTCAAGTTACATAAGTACAATCAAAAGAGAAAGGAGCAAAGAAAAGAGCATTTTCTGCAGCCGTTGAGGCACTTGCACAAACACTTGGAGTGCCCACACCTGTAGCTTTACGATCATAAGTGCAAGCCATAGGGAATTTTATACACCTGCAATTGGGGTCTTTAACCCCTTGTAAATCCATTCCAAACACAACTTCCGCTCCAGCATTGACATCAAAATCTACAGTCTCGTCCCCGCACAGAACGGCCAAAGTCGGGACATTAACTTGGGTTGACCGTTCGGCATCCTGTCCCTGAGCGAATTGACCCACTTCATCTAAGTAGGGTTTGGTTTGTGTTGGAAACGAAAGTGGGGTGGAAGGGGGAAATATTGGGATTCTAGGGTTTAAGAGGCGGAGATGGATCAGGAACAGACCTTCCTCTGCGTTCACGCGCGGCTCTCGTGGATGCTCTCCCAGCTCCTCACGCTGAGGATCCGGATGGTGCTCGAGTACATCTACCTCGTCATCGTCGTTTCGCTATTTTGCTTGCTTGTGGTCATGCACATCAACTTCGTTCAGCCTGTGAGCCAAGAGGTTGAAGTAATAGTGGGAGCTGGGAGAGAAGGCTTCGGTTTTGAGAGAGGGAGAGAGCTTTAGTTGGGGATATCTGCTTGGAGTGTGCAAAATGAGAAGAGCGCGGAGCACGTGGGAAGAACGGAGAAGAAGGAATCGTGCGAGGCTGGTTCCCATCATTTCACGCGAGAGGATTTCTAACCCTCTCAATTTGAGCGGGTTTCAAAGTCGCACGAATGGCCCGTCGCAATACACCGCTGATGCTTCAGAGAAATTACTTACGTTCCGCTCAAAAGCAACCAAACGACTTAATTTACTAAATGCGTGTAAGTAAATTACTTTACCCTCCTAATTTTGCATACCAAACAGCCCCTAAATTAGAATTATATTCACCGTTCAACTTTAATTTGGGCAACTTAAAGCCATCCCTTCCAAAGACAAAAAAGAACAAGAGAAGAATTGCAAATATGGATCAACATCAACTTCTTAAGATATCTTTCCGCTATTAATAACTCATTTCAACTATCCTGAGAACAAGAGAAGAAGTGCAAATATGGATCAACATCAACTTCTCAAGATATCTTTCCACTATTAATAAGTCATTTCAACTATTCAGGATAAACTCGACAACAGCCACGAACTGAGTTGACTTGGTAAACTCCATGTGCCTTCAACTAACGATGACCTTAGTTCTAAGAGCAGCAACTTCTTGTCAAAAAGAGTTAGTGGCTTCAAAAAAAATTACTTTCATCTCAGAAAATTTATTTATTGAAGTCGGACATCTCCATTTTGTACTCATCCTTCCTGGTAGAAATAGACATCTTCCATTGACAGACTTCAAAAAATAATTCAACTTTCTTCAAAAGTGCTACTTCAAATAGTTCTCTTGGTGAGTTGGAAATCACACTATGAACATTCTAGAAGCACTCCCTCAGAATTGAAGACGGCATCTTCTATTTATCAACATTCGGCCCAAGTACTTTTCTTAAAATTTCTAGAATCAGGTTTACGAAATTTGGAGTCATGGGATCCTTCTCGGCATCTGACAATGTTAATTCGGCCAAGGGAGAAGCTAGAAGAGAAAGAGAATTATTTATAAAACATGATGAAGATTTTTTGAAAAGGTCAAACAAAATTTTGTCCAAGATCGACTTCTCTAAATATTTTTCCACTATTAATACGCCACTTCAGCACAAAGTCGACAACAACCAGGAATTTAGATGACTTGGTAAACTCTATGTATTTTCAACTAACAGTGACCTTAGCTCTAAAAGCAACAACTTCTTGCCAAAAAGAGTTAGTGACTTCAAAAAAATGATACTTTCATCTCAGAAATTTGTTTATTGAAGTCGGACATCTCCATTTGTATTCATCCTACATTGTAGAAATACACATCTTTCATTGACTGACTTTAAAAAATAATTCAACTTTCTTCAAAAGAGCTACTTCAAATAATTCTCTTGGTGAGCTGGAAATCACACAATGAATATTCTAGAAGCACTCCCTCAGAATTGAAGACAGCATCTTCTATTTATCAGTATTTAGCCCAACTACTTTTCTTAAAATCTTCAGAATCAGGTTTACAAAATTTGAAGGAGTCATGGGATCCTTCTCAGCATCAGACAAGGCTAATTAGGCCAAGGGAGAAGCTGGAAGAGAGAATATTTCTTATAAAACTCGATGAAGATTTCTTGAAAAGGTCAAGCAAAATTTTGTCCAAGAGGGAGTTGAAGAAGTACTTTAAGTAACCTTTTGATACTCGAACCTTCAACAGCTTGTTGCTCGATAGGCACTTAGGCAGCTTCAATTATAGGCACTTCAATAGGCACCTGGATAACTTCAACCACAACCATCTCATTAGTCGATTGAAAACATCCATCCATTGATAAGGCCCACTTGGCCGAATCTTTACACTGCTCTTGTGGATGGTTAACAACTGACATTTCATCGAGAAGCTCGCTCATTAAAAAGAAAACTACATGAAATCACCATCATATTAAATATATAAAAAGTTCAAAAAATCCAATTTCACCTTCACTCTCAATTTCTATCTTTGCAAGTAAGAGAGTAGACAATGACGAAACAAATTCTTTAACAACCTTTGCAGTTGAAAAAAAAGTTGGTCGGCCAATGGCTTAAATATAGCGAGTTCTCCAATCTCGACCTTCACATTCAATGCCTAGATCTCAACTCTTTTATTCATCTACTTATTCTTAGAGGTTCCTTTTTCTCACGTTTGTTCAACTTGGCATGCTTTTTCATCATCTTTTGAGAAGTTAATTTTATTTTTTGGCACTTCCCTTCTTTGTGGGGTTAAGGAATTATAGAGCTCAAGAAGTGAAGGGAAAATTACAAAAAGCATTCGAAAGAAGAACATCAATCTTATATTTATAGGCTAAATATTTTCTAATATGAACAAAAAGACACTGTCAGTAGTATAAATCAAATTGATTGACAAACATCTAACATTAAAGAATATTAACGAATGTTTTATAAAGAATATTTTTTATATTATCTTATTATTTCACAATAATCCTCTAAATACATAAGAGAACGAGGGAACTAAATGTACAACAAAGTACCTAGGAAACTAGGTTAAAGCCAAGTTGGCCTGGTTCAAATCAAATTAGCCTGGTTCAAGTAAAGTCAACTAGGTTTAATCGATCTCAGATCAAAAGGAACTCATCAAATCTACAAAAAAACTCACCCCAAGCAAATGACTATGACATATGAAGTCGCCCCAATCACAACTTGGCTCTACTGCCTACTCAAGTGGAGGATTTACTTCATATGAGAAGACGGTGTTGATTGGTTTTTTAGCTAGTCGTCCACCTATGCACTCCAAACTAGCGAATTTTTATTAGCTCTATGGATGACATATACATGTTGGACATTCTAATTTAACTACACAGTACTAATATTTTTCTCTTATTTTTTGTATAGCTATATAAGTAATCAATTTTGTAACACTCAAGCCCCAACCCAAATCTATAAATAAAATGTCAGAGTGAGTTTAGTGGATGCAATTTTTTGTACTCAAGCACATTTGATGAAAATATTATTTTCTCAATCTAAAATTATCTCCCTATTTCTCTGCTCTCTTTTCAGAATTTTAGCATGATTTAATGTGATTTATAAACAATTCTGAATTCAACATAACAACCAGGACAAAAGTAAATAATAGAGATCAGCAGTAGTATTTACAGACGAGTAACAACTCATAATAGATCAACCATTTGGAAGATCTGTTTGCATCATTAAAAAGGACGCATACAGCGCATGGAACTATTGCTATTGCAGGGCGCTTTGAAGGGTATGAGAAGGGTTTGCTATTTTTACCTCTGAAATTTGCATGAAGGGTATTTTGTAGTTCTTGCATGACTGGAAACATAAACTTTGGGACTTAGGGTCAAACATTGGAAACCGATTGCTTATGATGAACTTCCACAAATATGAAAAAAATATCTTTCATGATGATAGAGATGAACTGATGACGTCACTTGTATATGCTGATACTTTCATTACAGTGAACTTAGATCCTTACCTATTCTTAGCAAACATATAACAAAGGCACATTCCAGCTCACAAAGACATACCGCTTAATTACACAGCAAATAAATAAATAGTGCCTACATAAGGTCAAAGGAGAAGAGAGAAAATGGATGATAGTGAAAGGCTTAATTTTGTGCATATCTGGTTTGAGAGTCAAGGTTATTTCAATCAAGAAATGAGCCAAGATGCTTTTTTTTCAAAGCTAAAAGGGAATTAAATTATTCAGTAGGTGTTACAATGGTTTAAAACTTTTTTTTTTTTTAATTTTAAAGGAAAAAACGCCTAATCAAAATTTTTATAGTGGCGTAATAACACACATCAAGTCAAATGCCAGGCCTCAGTAAGTTGGCATCACAGTTAACATAAAAAAAGATGATATAGCATACTCAAAAGAAAAGAGAAAAAGGATTATTGCTTGCCTCTTCAGCTGCACGGCCACCTAGTGTCATGCATGTCATGTCGAAAAGTTGCTCATCGGTCATGAGAAGGTTTTCATTAGGCACATACTGGGCAAAGCCCAAAGCTGCAGTCCCTCTGGGGACAATTGTAACCTTAAGAAGTGGCTCCGCATGCTCCAAAAACCATCCAGTAACAGCATGACCTGACTCGTGATACGCAACAGTTCGCCTCTCTTGTTTGCTAATTACCTGACAATAGTGATGACCAAAATGCTAATAAGCAGGCTTTCAAGTGTAAAGTTACTGATTCATACTAATGATCAAACACATAAACCATAACTATTATTTGCTTTATTTAAGAAATGTCATCTGATTACAGCAGATTTTAAAAATGCAAGAAAATGGTGAAAGAAGAGAGATGAATAAACTTTTATATCTAAAAACTACTCACCTTGTTCTTTTTCTCCAGACCACCAATTACCCTATCTATGGCAGACTCAAAATGCTGCACCGTAACTGTTGAGTCATCATTTCTTGCAGCAATTAGTGCAGCTTCATTACAAACATTAGCAATATCAGCACCCGCAAATCCAGGAGTCAGAGCAGCTAGCCTTTCAGAGTAAAATGATGGATCATTGTCAAGTTTGATCTTCTTCAGATAGATACGGAAAATTTGTTCACGGCCCCTTATATCAGGCTTATCAATAGAAATCTGACGATCAAACCTACCAGGTCTAAGTAAAGCCTTGTCCAAAATATCAGGCCTATTAGTTCCTGCAAGAACCACAACTCCTGATGTTGTCCCAAATCCATCCATCTCCACAAGCAACTGGTTCAGGGTGCTTTCACGTTCATCATTGGAACCAGAAAACCCTCCTCGACCTCTTGCACGGCCTATTGCATCAATCTCATCAATAAAAATTATACTTGGAGCACATTGCCTGGCTTCTTGAAACAGACTCCTTACCCTGGATGGCCCCACGCCAACAAACATCTCCATAAAATCTGATCCTGCGATCGATAAAAAGGGTACACCGGATTCACCTGCAGTTGCTTTAGCCAGAAGCGTCTTACCTGTGCCTGGAGGACCTACAAGTAGTGCGCCTTTGGGAATTTTAGCGCCCAAATCTTCATACTTCTTTGGGTTTTTAAGGAAATGAACAAACTCCATGATTTCTTGTTTAGCTTCATCGCATCCAGCCACATCTTTGAAATATATCTGGAACAAATAAACTCGGATATGAGGACCTACTTGGCTCTTTCAGTCGAGCAAACTAGATAACCAATAGAACAAATACAATATATTAAATAGTAGCAAAATTAACCTTCATCCAGATGAAAGTAAAGATCCTACTTCTCATTGATCCTCTCAATATTTTCATGAAAAAACTAAGGCTGAAAAAGTGAGCAGCTAACCTTATTTTTGGAATTCTTGTCCAACTTGGTCACCTGAGCTTTTCCAATATTAAATATACCACGATTTCCCCGCCCTGAACCACCACCAATGCTAAGTCCACCTTGCATTCTTCGCCCAAGCAGGTAGATGAGACCAACAAGAAAAGCTGTCGGAGCAAACCTCATCACCTCTTGAAACCAATTAATTTCAGAGACGTATGTTACAGGAACATAGTCATGAGGGTCCACCCCAAGAGCTTCCTGGGCTTCCTCCAACTTCTCCTCAAATGATTCTACACTTCCAATATTAAAGTAAAACTTATAATGGCTACTGCTGCGCCTTGGTACCTCTGTCGTGGTGCCTTGAAACTCATCATCCCTTGTTTGATGGATACCCTGTGGTGAGTTCTTAACATAAACTTTTGCAACGGATTTATTTGACACAACAATGTGGTCAACTAAACCAGGTTCTAACAATTTGATCTTGAACTCTTGAAAGCTAATCTGCGAGATTTAACATTAATATTATTTAACGTCCCAGGACAAAACTTCTCACTCCAGAATCTAGAAGAAATGCACATTAAAAAATATTTACTTTCGAACTTATTTAACAAAATAACATAGAAATAACGGAAACAAAATACTAAATTCGGAATATTTTATAATCAATACTAGAATAAATCAGGTATAAAAATCAAAATAATATTGAATATTATATGAACAGCTTCATAGCAAGTGGTGGAAGCCATTAACATATCCAGCAAAGCAAGAAGCGGAAGTTGAAAAGCGGGACTTTACTGCATACTTACATAATTGAAAAAAGCTACAAAATTGAATTACAAAGATACCAGTAATGCAACTCCAAAAAGAATAATCGACATTCTTTTATAGCATGCAATTGGCATAATAAAAGTAGCAGAATCAATACTGTGTTATTAAAAAACAAAACATTATGTTTAAGTTAAAATCAATATAACAAGCAAAATCAATGAAAAAATGAAGTCCAAATCTGAATATGAGAACAGAGATTATATTACAGAGTATAGAGAAAGCTCAATATTTCAAATTCATCTCCTTGAAATGGTAAATGAGTTCTGACCTCTCTTTGTTCATGCGAGCCAAAAGACAATGATGAAAGCAATAATCCAATAAATATCAATGGAGTTGCATAATTCTGCAATTGCTTTATGAAACTTTCATGAAAATTTCCTTGATCATCTGTATTTGAGTCCTCTGAAAAAAAAAAAAAACATAAACAACAGGTTTATTTGATGGCATAAAATGGCACTTATTATGATGTGAAACCAACATGTGCGGGAGCTCATTTAAGAAATTTTAAGAATAGTTGACAATGAATTACCAATTAATAACTTATCAAAATAACAAGCAAGTTCATCAAAGAATCTTAGTTTTCAACTAGCTTAGGCGAGGAAGTACATGTAGATTAGCCAAAACTCCTAGGTAACCAAAGATAGTAGCAATAACAAAAGCTATTAATCAACAATCCGCAACTTAATAAAGAGAGTTTTCACCTTGGGGATGGATCACTCAACTACACTAGGCTTAGCGGAAAAAAGTTTTCAGCACACCCAACGATGCCACGAGTACGGTAGCAACACCAATGGCCTTGATCCACGGAAAGGTCGGCGGTGGCGGAGATGGCGGGGATGGATGGCCTTGGAGGATCCAATCGTAGTCTTGAAATTGGTCGTCTATGACGTCCACGAGAGTAGGCAAGATGCGATTTAGATAGTCCTCAATAGTGTCGTCAAATCCAAATCCAACGTCGAAGAACTGCGAATGGGTGATGTGAATGTCGTCATAGATGTCGTACACGAATCCGCTATCAAGCTCAGGATCTGCCATGCGTCATTTACGCGGAGAGGGGCGGCGTAGTCTTCTTCTTCTTTGACTTCACAGATCACAAGGAGAAGCAAGATGAGGGGGCGGCGGGAGCAGGAAGAGGAGCCGGCGGTTTCCAAGAGAGATCCAATGGCAATAGGTTTAATCCCAAAATCTGAAATTAATTTCAAAATTAAGTGGATTTAGAGGGAAAATTCAAATTAAAATTAATTCAAATTTGAAAGGAGTTAAGGGGAGTTAATGGCAAATAATGGGAGCCGGGAGCCCATTAAGGGGGGCCGGCGGTATGAGAGAGAGAGGGTAGGAAGTTATGTTACAACCTGAAATTAATTTCAGGTTTTGGGAGAAATAGGGGGGAAAATTCATTTGAAATTAATTTCAAATTCATGGGTCATCAATGCATTAAATGGTGACATGAATGAGGATCCATCCATGGTGGCCGGCGGCTTCTAGAGGGAGGGATTTGGTGTGGGAGCAAGTAAATAGTTTCCAAATCGACTCATGAGGTTTAGGAAGGATTAGAATAAAATCTGTTTGAATTTGAATTTCATCGTGAAACGGATTTAAAAACTTTCCTAATTTGGAATTTCCAAAATTGGAAAGTTTTCGAAATTCAAAAATTGAATTTTCAAAATTGGAACATGTGGGGAATGGGGGAGGTGGCTGACGGTTGGGAGACCTCCTGACGGGTGGTGGTGGTGGTGGGGTGGCCGGCGACCAAGAGGGGACTAGGGCCGGCGGGTTGGGGAGAGGAAGGGGATTGGGATGATGGGGATAGACCACGAGTCACGGACTCTTCCAATGACTGGTGGGTATTGCTTTTCGCCCCCACCTTGGGCTCTCGTTCTCCTCTCTAGTGCACCACAAGAAGAAGAAGAAGATGACAAAACAAATTTTCATTCCAAATATTCATTAGCTATTACAAGAGAAAAGACCCATATATATAGGTCTCAAGCATACAAGAAGAAATAAAGACTAAATTGCCCTCAGGGCCCCAACATGACTCAACTCAACATAAGGGTACAATAGGAAAACATAAAAATAAAATGCATAAACAAATAGAAATATAAGCTCTAAATCGTGTCCATCGATCTGCAATGCTTCCAGCGATACACATGTTTGAACCTTGGAGATCGATGTCCTCATCATATTAATATCCACAGAGGAAATCAAACACTGGATAGGAATCTATTAATTGAGGAATCAGCCAAAATGTGCTATTAAAGAAATTATGTCGGTCAATAAAACAAGTGAGACAACATGTATTTCCCTAAATAATCTGGAATATTCCATTGCAAATTCTGGAAAAGGGACTGTTTACATAACATGCATTGGACTATATTTAAGTTAAAAAGGCTTATGATTTTCTTAATTTTGTCCAAATTTGATACAATTAAGATTTCAATTATGGTAAATAACTTACAATTGCTCGTTGATTTTTTAAATTTATTTGATATTTGCATCTTTGCAATATTGTTCAGGTTCTAATTCTAATGTTTATTGATTTGCATCTAAAGAAAGCCAGCTTTTGTATATTTAGTGGTCTATGAGCTATGACTTCTATGTCCATCCATGATCTATATATATTGCATCAATTTAGTAGCACTAAAAAACCCTAAACCTAAACAGATTTCTATCAAATTGGTATAAGATCATAAATTGTCATGATATATCACATGGATGTCTGGCAAGTTATCCAGGCAATTTATGAAACTGTGAAAGGGATGGAAATTTTGACTACTTTGGAAAATTAATCATTTGAATTGTCAAATTAACAAAATCAATTGCATAAAAACATAATCTAGTTAAAGCACGAACTGACAATTTAGAAACTAGTCAAATGAAGATGAACCTGATGTAGAAATATGTTCTAATTGAAAACTAACTATGAGAAAATGGATCATTCCAAGTTTATTTGAAAAAGAGAAAGAGAACACTAAAGTGTGAAGTGTCTGAGATTTTGATCTTTGCCACTTGAGACAATCTAAAAACACTTCTAGCATGATTATGATGGAAAATATAAAAACATCAAAGTTAAACTTCCCAGAAATATTACACTTCATTTTAGATTATGTATTAGATGAGTAGTTTTTCAAAGCAATCATGTTTCTTCAGTTCAGAACCCCTCTATGATATAAAACACATAAGGGGCAAATATATGAATGGTTGCCCCCAACTAAACATGCTTCATGCGATAAAAAGGGAGTAGTGATTGTGATCTAACAGAATTAACTTCTGTGACAAATAAATGGATCATAAAAAGATGAAGCATTTTGCAGATAACGCTTAGAGTTCTATCATGTGAACAATCAAGATAAATTCCTTCTCTACAAGCTAATGATATTCAATTCCGCTTAATATTAAATTGTGAATTAGTAAAAGAATAAAACCAGTTTTATTTCCAGCTCCTATATGTACAATATAAAAGATAAAAAGATAAGAGTAAGCAGAGGGTCTATACAGGCTCAATACATGGTAACCAAAAATATATCCACAGGTAAAATCTCGAAATAGTTATTCATTGAAGTCAATGTTCCCTGGGATCGACACATATTCAACTAGAAAAAACATTTTGATGAAAACAGCCACATACCTTTAGTATCAGATTTTTCATTCTCATTGCCTTTCGGAATTTCCTTCTGCTCTTTAGGGTAGTAGTTCTCATAGTCTACAAAAGGAATTATTGTCAACGTAAAGTAAATTCAAGGAAAAATCTTTTGTTTGAACACCTCGAGTTCTCAACGTGATCCCTTTTTTTTTAAATTCAAGTTAAATCCTAAAAATAAGTTCTCAACGTGATCCCTTACTCTTTTTATCCTTGGACTCGCTGGAAAACAACCTTCTGAAACTAGGATGCCCAAGCAAAAATCTCCAGTCACCACGGGGGCTCTTTTCCTGAAGAGCCTTCCCCCCTCTCCCTCCAACTGAAGTTAGATAACCCCTCAAACCAGAAAGCGGTCCAAGAGTCGCCTCAGTCGTATAAGACACAAATTTCCCGTCACACCGTATCAAAAGATCACCACCCTAAATAAGATTCAACGAAGACGCGCCATGAAGTCAAAATAAACACAAATCAAAGACATATTAAGGAGGAAGCACAACCAAACTAGAAAATGATTACCTTTCCTAATCTGGAACACCCGCCGGATCGCAAGATGGAACGGCCGAGCCTCGAAAAGATCATCTCCCTCTTCTGCTATCGCATGAACCGAACAGTAGAACCCTAGGTAGCGATGCTTCGCTCAGTGTCCTCGGACGAGGACCGGAATTTCTAGGGTTTGTCTCGGCGGAGAGATGGCAGAGGTAGCGTTGCGGTCGTAGATACGTCCACGAAGCAAATGGGCAGCAGGAGCGCAAGCTTGGAGGACTAGCAGGTAATATGTAGGATATGATACATGGATGCAGGCTTGTGGTTATGTAGGAGCTGTTTGGTATGGTATTGTATTTAATTTTAGTGGGATTTAATAAATATCTGTAAATTTTAATTTAATAAATTTTGAGATTTTAAATTCTGAATATTATTTGGTATGAAAAATGTTAAATTCTGAGAAATTATTTGGCAAAAATTTAAATATAAAGAAACAACGTTGAATTTACATCAATATGTTTGTTATAAATTCAAGATAATTCCACACCGCATAATAAATTTATTAAATTCAATATGAGCTCATACAATAGAAATTAGTACATGCAGAAAGAATACATGATACTATGATAGCATAATATTTTTTAGATATCGATAGACAACTATTTGATAGTACACTTCAATATGACAGTGAAGTTGATATATATTGCATTGGAGAGTAACTCCATCATAACGATCAATACCAAAAAATCATGAAATTACTACAAAATATATTCAAACCAGAAGTATTTAAAATGCAAAGATAAATGTTTACCCGAGCATTCCACAAATTCTGTTGTGATGTCATACGTTATCATTTCTCTATGAATTCTTTTTGCGATATATGACTAAATGTATATTATGAAAAAATGTTGACAATAGCTAGTAGATTCACCAACCATATTGTTGCCACTTTATTTATGCAATTTGAATGTGGTATTATAGAAAAAAGATTGTATGACCATGTGATGAACATATGAATGAATTTTTTTTTTTTTTTTTCACATATAATATTTCCTATTGCACATAATCTACTACAACAAGTTTATTCATATAACTCCTCTCAATAATGTAATATACAAATAATCCATGTAAAATAGTAAAGCTTACACAACTATAATAGATATAAATTTTTAGAAGTTCAACAAATAAATCAATATCCAATGCCAAACAGCCCCATAATTTGTCTTACAATGCTATATAATATAGCAACTATCGTTAGAGCAAAAATTACAAAAGCATTCAATCATATATGGAAATTCAAAATAACTATTTGAGTATAACTAGCATTCCAGCTATTTTTGCAAGCAGCAACAGACGAAGCAAATCAGGTAGTTTCGAACACAGGAAACAAAAGAAGAAGACTTCGTACAACACGAGGCTAGGGCTGCGAATGAGTGCGAAGCAACTGTGTCGTCGATGTATATAACGACTTCATAGGAACTCCACAACACGGGTGAGAGATGGTGTGAGTGTAAATCTTATTAAATCAGCTGAAGGATGTGATTTAGATTTACACGAATTTATGCTGTAAATCCATAAATCCTAGATTTAGGCAATCGCCAGATTTACAAGCCCTCTGAAAACCCATTTGGTTGGATTTACGTTAAATCCTGCTAAAATCTCATGGCAAATCTGATGCCAAACAGCCCCTTATAACAATAGTACTTCTTATCATAAATTTTTTATAAATAATCATGATACGTCATCACAAAATTAGCTTGATTGGGCACGAATCTCGAAGCAAAAGCTAGTTGGAAACTTCAAAAATTAAATCCGGGAGCATATGAACTCCGATTTCAGCAAGCTTACTGTCGAACTGAGCGTCTCGGAAATACGAACCTAACGACACCAAGATCAACCCAATCGGAGCCCAAATGAGTCCGAATCAAGAGCTCAAAGCGCTGTTGGAAGGTTCAAACTGCAATTTAAGTTACCAAACGGTCTCCGATTTTGACGAGCTTATACTCGAATCGAACGGCTCGACGAGACGAATCCAACGAGCCCAAGATTACTAAATTCCGATATCATTAAGGCCTCCAAATGTCCAACGAACGGTGCACGATCATAGGATTCAATATCGGCCGTCCATTTGATCACTCCCTATTCGCCCTTGATCTCACACCTATTTACGGACCATGCCACTCCAGAAAATCTATAAATAGAGCCCTCATTCTTCACAAGAGAGGATCTAAGTAAGAGAGAGAAGCAAGAGAGAGAAGAAGAGAAGAGAAGGAGAGAGAGAAGGAAGAAGTTCCTCCTCGACAGCCGCCGGACCACCACCGCAGAACCTCGCCGGACCACCGCCGGACCACCGCAGGAAGCTCGTCGGACCACCGCCGGACCACCGCAGGAACCTCGCCGGACCACCACAGGACCTCGCCGGACCACCACCTTAAGGCCCGACGTTCAGTCCCTACGTCCTGCCTAAGACCCGACGTCTTGTTCAAGGTCCGACGTTCAGTCCCTACGTCCTGCCTAAGACCCGACGTCCAACTCAGGACCCGACGTTCAGTCCTTACGTCCTGCCGAAGACTCAACATCTTACTTAAGCCATTGTAATCTGTTCACCCCTGGAGGTGATCCAGTCCTTTGTAACCAATTCAAAATCTAGTGGAATCATTTTCAACTGGGCTAGGCCTCGTGGTTTTTTCCCTTTTAAGGGTTTTCCACGTAAAAAATCTTGTGTTCTCTGTGTGTGCTAGTTATACGTACAACGCTAAGACGTAGAATCAAATCTCTATCGCCGCGTAATTTCTAGCCCGCAACAGATTGGCGCCGTCTGTGGGAAAGTCAATCCCACTACACTAAAGAATCTTCCAATGGTCAACAGGCGTAGCCATCGCATCATGGGAACCTCCCGCTCTAATTCACACCAATCCAGGAATCAGTCCCTGAATCAAGGACGACAGGCATCTGCCTCCTTTCACCCCGGTAACCGACACCCTGCCGGAGAAGGAACTTCAGGGCCATCCCTAGAAGAGCGTATCAGAAAAATGGAGGAATCTCAAAATGAGATCCTTCAGCTCTTAAGGGGAGCTCGAGGACCAGCGCCAGTACCCCAAGAAGATACTCTTCTCCCTCGAGACCAGCCAGGATTCGAAGACATTCTTCATGTCGAAGTCCCCCTTCCTCCGCCAAGGATGCGCCCTCCTACACGTCCGGAGAATGAGCTTGCCGATACAGCAAGCTCTACCCATCCTTCGCGCACGGGTCACCGACAGCATATGCCGCCAGACGTCCCCGAGGACTTAGACCAACAGCGCGTTACTGAACTCCCCCGTAATACTCTACGGCATGAGTTACGAAGATTAGTCCGAGAAGAGTTCCCCACAGGGGGTATCAGGCAGTCCCTTCACCAACGGGACATTCAGGAGTCATCACCTTTCACCGAAGCTGTCCTTCGATATCCCGTTCCGGCAAGATTCAAACTCCCAAATATTGATTCTTATGATGGGACTTCAGACCCCTATGAACATATCGATCACTACCGCACTATTATGCATATCCAGCAGGCCCCAGACGCTCTGCTCTGTCAAGTTTTTCCGGCTACCCTTAAAGGGCAGGCCCGGACATGGTTCTACTCCCTACCCCCTCGGTCCATTCCCCTATTCGTTAAATTGGCCAAATTGTTTGTCGAACAATTTGTCGCCAACCGAAGGATGATTAAAGACTCCTCCCACCTTTCGGGGATACGACAGAACGAGGGTGAATCTCTCAAAGAATATTTTCAAAGGTTTTCTGCAGAAGCCCGACAAATTCCAGGGGTAGATCCCGAATTGCTACGAGGTGTATTTCTTGGAGGGCTTCGTCCAGGCCCTTTCTACTCGGCACTTATGCGAGAAACGGTCCATTCCTATGCGGATTTAATCCACCGAGTAGAGGCCCAAATTACTGCCGACGAAGCCATCAATGCTCATAGGAAGCAATTCGAGCAAACAACCGGAAAGCGAAAAAATCCCTCAGGGACGGAGAATCCCCCCTCACAAAGGAAGAAGCAAGGAAACTACAATCTTCCTCCTCGACCCTCACAGCCACGACGGGAGCCCCGACAAGAAAAAGAGTACACGCCACTTAATACCTCCCGAGCAAATGTATTAATGGCTATCCGAGACCAAGAGAGTGTAAAGTGGCCGTACCCTTTAAAGCCTAATACCGTAAACCAAGAACAGTATTGTCATTTCCACCGCAGTCGTGGACACACCACTGAAGCATGCAGGCAGCTCAAGGAGGAAATTGAGAGACTGATCCGACAAGGATATCTCCGACAGTTCATCAAGAATCCAACAGCTCGAGAAGAAACCGTTCCGACTGGGGGGCAAGATCAACAAAAACAGTCGACAAACAACCGCCAGATGGTCGGTGAGATTGAAACTATTGCTGGAGGCCCTTCAACGCCTTGCCAAATTCTAATCGCAGAGAACAAGGAGCCACCAACAAAAAAGCTTCATGTCGATCACTCCATCACCTTCAAGGAGTCTGATCTAGAAGGTGTAAAGACTCCTCATCAAGACCCGCTGGTGATTAGCGCAGGAATCGGCGACCCATGTTACAATGTTAAAAGGATCTTGGTAGACAATGGAAGCTCAGTAGATGTTTTATTCTACTCCACTTTTCTTAGCATGAGCCTATCTAGAGAGAAACTCCAGCCTGCTGCCGGTCCACTGTATGGATTTGACAACCGGCCTGTAAGAGTTGAAGGAACCATTACTCTTCCGGTTGTACTTGGAGAATTCCCCCGTCAAGTTGAGCACCCCATTCTATTCATTGTAGTGAAGTCCGAATCAGCCTACAATGCGATCTTTGGAAGACCACTTCAAACAATTTTCGGGGCTGTTGCTTCAATTCCCCACTTAAAGCTCAAGTTTCCTACCCCATCAGGGATCGGAACAGTACGAGGAGATCAACAAGTAGCACAGTCATGCTATCTTAGGCAGGCTCAACCACACTCATCAGTTACTCTAAGCATCGAAGACTTCGATCTTCGGAATGAAGATACCCCTCAAAGGGCCTCCCCTGTAGAAGATCTTACCTGTGTCTCCCTATCAGAAGAACATCCCTCGAGAACAGTACAGATCGGATCACTCCTCTCAGATACAGAGAAAAAAGAATATGTAGACTTTCTACGTACAAACCAAGACGTATTCGCATGGAGTTCAGCAGATATGCCCGGTATTAATCCTGAAATAATTATGCACTCCCTGAAGATCAACCCAGCATGTAAGCCAGTGATTCAAAAGAAACGAAATTTTGCCCTAGAACGTCAGCTGGCAATCGAACAGGAGGTTGATAAGCTTTTAAAAGCAAGATTCATAAGGGAAGTACACTACCCATCTTGGTTAGCCAACGTCGTGATGGTTCGGAAAACAAATGGGGCTTGGAGAATGTGCGTGGACTATACGGATCTCAATAAAGCTTGCCCCAAGGATAGCTTCCCGCTCCCCCGAATAGATCAGCTAGTCGACGCCACATCCGGACATCAGATGTTAAGCTTTATGGATGCCTACTCCGGATACAACCAAATACAAATGGATCCCGCCGATGAGGAGGCAACATCTTTTCAAACGGACAAAGGGTTATATTGTTACCTGGTAATGCCATTCGGGCTCAAAAATGCAGGGGCAACTTACCAACGACTTATGAATAAGGTTTTTAAGAACCTTATTGGGCGTACCATGGAAGTCTATGTGGACGATATGCTGGTGAAGAGCCTCGAGAAATCTCAGCATATCTCAGATTTGGAAGAATGTTTTAACCTTCTCCGATCTTACAACATGCGCCTCAACCCCTCCAAATGTGCATTTGGAGTCACCTCAGGAAAGTTTTTGGGATTCATGGTTACCCACCGAGGGATTGAGGCCAACCCGGAAAAGATCAAGGCCCTAAGGGACATGCTACCCCCCAGAAACATCAAAGAAGTTCAGAGACTGAATGGAAGGATCGCAGCACTCTCTCGATTTCTAGCTCGTTCGGGAGATAAATATTTGCCTTTCTTCAAGATCCTCAGGGGGGCTCGTAGCTCAGGATTCCAATGGACTGATAAATGCCAAGAAGCTTTTGAACAACTCCGAACTTATCTAGCCTCACCACCGCTTCTCTCAAAGCCAATTCCAGGGGAAATTTTGTATATGTACATGGCCGTCTCTTCTCAAGCTATAAGTTCGGTCTTGGTTCGGATGGATGATTCGACTCAACGCCCAGTCTATTACATCAGCAAGGTACTTTCAGATGTTGAAATGCGTTATCCATTGGCAGACAAAACAGCCTTAGCATTGGTCTTCTCAGCCAGGAAGTTACGACCTTATTTTCAGGCACATGCGATCAGGGTTTATACAAACCTGCCGCTGAAAAATATTCTTCAAAAACCCGAAGCCTCTGGAAGATTGATCAAATGGTCAGTAGAACTTGGAGAGTTCGATATACAGTTCTTACCTAGACCCGACATCAAGTCACAGGTGCTTGCCGATTTTGTAGTCGAATGTACTAGCTACACCTCCGAGGAATTGCCTGATGTATCCCCTTCTTCCTCCTGCTGGACATTATATGTAGACGGAGCTTCTGGGAGTTCTGGTGCTGGTGCTGGAATCCTATTAATCTCCCCGCAGAAAGCCACACTTGAATACGGGCTTAGACTGAAGTTTCCGGCAACAAACAATGTTGCTGAATATGAAGCTCTAATCGCTGGATTAAGATTGGCAATTGATTGCGAAGTCCAAGACTTAGTGGTTCACACTGATTCCCAACTGGTTGCTTCTCAAGTAGAAGGGGAATTCGATACTCACAACCCACTTTTGGCTCAATACTGCCAGATAGTTAAAACCTTGTTGGCTCAAATAGCAAAGCATCAGGTTATCCATATCCTTCGAGAGAAAAACACAAGGGCAGACTCACTCTCCAAGTTAGCTACCTCTACAACGGGAGATGTTTTTAAAAGAAAATTCATTGAGGAGATCCACTTCCCTAGCATTCAAGGCTCATGGGTACTTCAATCAATAGAGGAATCAAAAGAAGTTTCTTGGATCGACCCCATTCTTGCTCTCCTACAAGAAGGCTCTCTCCCTGAAGACCCAGTTATGGCAGTACGACTTCGGAGGCAAGCAGCCAACTTCACCATTATTAACGGAGAGTTATACAAACGATCTTTCACGGGGCCATACCTCAAATGCCTTCCTCCTTCGGAGGCAAATTATGCACTTCGCGAAGTACATTCGGGCATTTGTGGGGAACATTTGGGTGGAAGGGCGCTAGCCCAAAAGGTCCTGAGACAAGGGTTCTACTGGCCGACGATAAAACAGGACGCATTAGAACTTGTACGGAAATGTAACAGTTGCCAGTTACATGCCAACCTCACTCATCTACCCGCCGTAGAGATATCGACATTACAGAGTCCCTGGCCTTTTGCCCAATGGGGGATCGACATAATGGGACCATTTCCTATGGCCACGGGACAGCGAAAATTCATCATATTAGCTGTCGACTATTTCACGAAGTGGGTAGAAGCAGAACCACTAGCGAAGATCACTGAAGCAAATGCCAAACAGTTTTTGTGGAAGAGCATAATATGTCGCTTTGGCATTCCTGCAAAAGTTATTACTGATAACGGGACACAGTTCACCGGAAGGGTCTTTACCACATTTTGTAAAGATCTCCACATTCATCTAGTACACACAGCTGTGGCTCATCCTCAGACTAATGGACAGACAGAAGTCACTAATCGGACCATTCTGAGAGGACTGAAAACACGGCTGGAGAAGGCTGGGGGGCAATGGGCTGACGAGCTCCCAAACGTCCTTTGGGCCTATCGTACAACAGCAAGGACTCCAACAGGAGAGACACCGTATAACCTCTGCTTTGGTACAGAGGCTGTCATTCCAGTCGACATTGGAGTCCCCAGTCATAGAGTACAAACTTTCGACTCCAATACCAACGACGAAAAACTCAGGCACAACCTAGACCTCCTTCCAGAAGTAAGAAACGGGACAATACTTAAGGTTGCTGCCTACCACCAGAGAGTTGCCCGTCACTATAACAGAAGGATGAAGCCTCGACATATATCAGTAGGAGATCTGGTCCTACGCAGCATTGAGGCGGCAGGCAAAGGTCCTCAACGAAACAAACTCTCCCCCCTCTGGGAAGGCCCGTACCTAGTAGCAGCTATGGTGAAGCCAGGGACTTTCAAATTAAAGAATGCTGAAGGGAAGATGCTTCCTCGAACTTGGAATATCGAGAACCTCCGCAAATACTATCAGTAGAGCGTAATCGTGTCGTTTGTTTTAGAATGTTGTATGTCTTTTGCTTACTGTAGATGTCTTTAATTTCGGACTTTGTTTATGGTGTTTCTAGTTTCCTTCTCCCCTAAACTGTTTTCGGGAACAATGTTCTTCGTTTAATAGCAGTAAAAGACTTTGTTAAGTTTTGAACTTTAATTTTGAGCAGTAGATGATTATTGTTCAGTCGCTAGTTGATCAATCCCAGGGGGATTCGATCCGACCTCTTCCACACAGGTTAACGTCATCGAGCAAGGCTCTGACTCACAACCTCGGATATGTCTTATATCCTTGGTGGATTCTCCCGACCTCTTCCACACAGGTTAACGTCATCGAGCAGGGCTCTGACTCACCAACCTCGGATAGGTCTTATATCCTTGGTGGATTCTCCCGACCTTTTCCACACAGGTTAACGTCATCGAGCAGGGCTCTGACTCACAACCTCGGATAGGTCTTATATACTTGATGGATTCTCCCGACCTCTTCCACACAGGTTAACGTCATCGAGCAGGGCTCTGACTCACAACCTCGGATAGGTCTTACATCTCTTATAGATTCTTTTAACCTCTTTCATACAGGTTGGCGTCATCAAGCAAGGCTCTGGCGTACAACTTAAAGTAAACAGTACATCCTTAGAGGATCCTTTTAAACTTTCAAGCATAGGTTGGAAGATAAATACCTTAAACAAATATAAAAGAAATTCACTCAGAATAAATAGATACACTGGAATATCTAAGTCATATAGCAACAGAACAATAATCCACTACTAAGTCAAAGTAGATATCACACAACAGTACAAAACATCAGGTACATCACAATAACTAAAAAGACAAATTAATACAAACAACAGGAACTAGAAAGCCTACTCAACATCTACTATCTCATCATCTGCATCAAGATCGAGGACCTTCCGAAGATCACTCTCTACCTCATCACCATCAGAGCCTGAAGGAAAGTCAGCTGAAGCCTGGCTAGGGGTCACCTCTTCGGCTGGAACTCCGGTCTTTCGCTGCATCAGGCGAACCCCCTTAAAGAAGCCTCTAATAAATCCATCCTCAGTGCACTGCTGCTCCAAACCCTTCACCTCTATAGCATAGATGTGATCTCGGGCCTCCTCAACACGATCCTGGACGATAGTCTTGAATGCTATGGGCTTCTTGAAGTCTTCAATAACTCTTGAAGGTTCTGAACTAGACAAGGCAGTCTCCTTCTCAGCTATAATGGCCTGAGACTCCTTATCCTTCATCTCCAGCGACGCAATCTTCTTCTCCGAAACTTTCTGCTCCCTCAAAAGTCTGGTGATCGTCGCGTGAGCCTCCTCAAGATCTATCTGATGCCGATCTGCCTGCTGATTCCGGAGAGTTACAGAGCGCATTGTGTTGGCAAGCTCAGTCCTGCAATCGCTCAACTCATCTTCAAGCACCTTCACCTCCTTAACCTTCTGCTCATACTTCCGCTTGAACTCCCCCTGAAGATACTTGATCTTAACAAACTCATTATTCCAGTCATTAATCTCGATCCCAATGCGCGACAGCTGAAATAAAAAGAAAAATTTATTATAAGTCACCTCAGAAGCAAATGAGATAAAAAATATTGAGATATGTTACTCACCAAATTACTGGTCTTGTTATGTCCGAGGCATTGATGATTCATGACATCCTCAGGGATATGCAGCTTGGCTGGGGAAGAGTCAATTTGGGTCTTGTCAGTGGTTATCTCTTCCAACCTCTTCCTCTTCGAAACATGGGGGTCGTCGCCTCTAGCCGGTCGTTTGGGAGCCGCTTTTGAAGCAGGGGCAGGAGGCTCAGGAATCCTGGATGTCGGCTTCAACTTTCTTGCATCAGACCTCCCAGTATGAAATGAAATTCCAACCTTGAATAAGAACTCTTCTTCAGTGTATTTGCTCATATGACGAACCTCAAATAGAAGATGTTCAAGATCGGGAACTTTCAAGATCCTCATTATGTCTTCCTCGCTGACATGTAGAGGGGATGGTAAATCCCTCATCTTTCCCCACTTCTCTATCAAGCCCCAATCATTCTTCACAAAAAAAGAAAGCATTGACCCAATTCTTTGAAGGATCGCGGGTACGTACATCCAACCATTTGGATCTGAAAGTCACACGCCCAGACGTATCACTGGTAAGCTTGCCCATCCGTGAAAGATGCTCCGGGGTCATAGTGGCTCCCCGATCCCGAAAGAGAGCAATCAATCCCATAGCCACTGATATTGCTCTAAATGAAAGTTGGAATAGGTTCACACCGCACCTTTGTAAGACTTCGATCAGCTCAGTAGGAGGTGGAAAGCGTAAACCAGCCCGCAAGTGGGCCTCAGAAACGGTCACGTACCCAGGAGGAGGAAGATTCGCCCGATCAGACATCCTCGGGACCATCGTCTTCACATCATTCGGGAAGTAATAATTCTTGCGAAAAAGGAATAGGAAGTCATTTGTAACAGTCGACGTTGTCTCATCCAACTCCCTATTTGGCCTCCGCTCGCCATCATGCGGTGCGACGGGGTCTCCCCGGATCACAGGATCTCTCGGTGGGGGTTGATCACCTGACATTTCTAGGGGGAGAGGGGGAAAGAAGAAGACTTCCTTGCCAAGAGAGGGGCCTCAGAAGACTGAGGGAAGGCCTCAATAGAAAGGACAGAGGGAGAAGATCTCCGAACTTCCTTGCCAAGAGAGGGGCCTCAGAAAACTGAGGGAAGGCCTCAATAGAAAGGACAGAGGGAGAAGATCTCCGAACTTCCTTGCCAAGAGAGGGGCCTCAGAAAACTGAGGGAAGGCCTCAATAGAAAGGACAGAGAGAGAAGAGAAGAAAGGAGGAGAAGAAGAGAAGAAAAAAGAAGAGGAAGAGGAGTGGAGTGATTTTCTAAAGGGTTTAAGGCCCTATTTATAGGTTTTTGGGAGAAAGGAGAGAAGTTTCTAGAATTTTTAATTTCCCAAAATTTTCTAAATTTTTCTGAATTTTTTCGGAATTTTTTGGGATTTTTTAGGATTTTTTAGGCATTTTTTCGGCCTAAAAAGGCTTAAAAATGCCTAAAAAACCCCTTTTTCTGCACAGGTGGGGCCCACTAGGTCGGTGGGCTGAACAGACCCGCCCGTTCGTTCAAATGAGGCGGTGGGAAGCTTCCAGGCGGGCTGACCGCGCGGGCCCAGGCGGGCCTAGGCGGCCCAGGCGGGCCGCCGCGCGGGCCAGGAGGCGGCCCAGCAGCCCGCCGCGCGGGCTGCAGCGCGGGCCGCAGGCGCGGCCCAGGCGGCCCAGGCGGGCCGCCGCGCAGGCTGCAGCGCGGGCCGCTTGCGCGGCCCAGGCGGCCCAGGCGGGCCGCCACGCGGGCCGGAGGCCCAAGCGGCCGGGCAGGCCAGGCGACCGGGCGGGCCGCCGCGCAGCGCGCAGCGCGGGCCCGCGAGCGCGGGCCCAGGCGGGTCGGGCGGCCCAGGCGGGCCGCCGCGCGTTCCAGCGCAGGCCGGCGGTGCCGCCGCCGGCGGCGGCGGCCGGCCGGCCGGTCCGGCCGGTCCGGCCGCCTAGCCCATTTTGGGCCCGATTTTCATCCCGGAAACTCCGTTTTGGACATTTTTGGGGTCCCCGGACACATTTTTCGACGTTCCGGACTCAATTTTGGCACTTTCAGAGCTCATCGAGGCCTCCTTGACTTGTTTTTTTTTGCAAAATTTCAACTTATGGGAAGCGATTTTTGCTATTCGTCCAACGCAAAATGTTGACCCTTATATTTTCGGACTCCTAGGGCTTCGACGTCCGAAAATAGGGGGGCAACTGATACGTCATCACAAAATTAGCTTGATTGGGCACGAATCTCGAAGCAAAAGCTAGTTGGAAACTTCAAAAATTAAATCCGGGAGCATATGAACTCCGATTTCAGCAAGCTTACTGTCGAACTGAGCGTCTCGGAAATACGAACCTAACGACACCAAGATCAACCCAATCGGAGCCCAAATGAGTCCGAATCAAGAGCTCAAAGCGCTGTTGGAAGGTTCAAACTGCAATTTAAGTTACCAAACGGTCTCCGATTTTGACGAGCTTATACTCGAATCGAACGGCTCGACGAGACGAATCCAACGAGCCCAAGATTACTAAATTCCGATATCATTAAGGCCTCCAAATGTCCAACGAACGGTGCACGATCATAGGATTCAATATCGGCCGTCCATTTGATCACTCCCTATTCGCCCTTGATCTCACACCTATTTACGGACCATGCCACTCCAGAAAATCTATAAATAGAGCCCTCATTCTTCACAAGAGAGGATCTAAGCAAGAGAGAGAAGCAAGAGAGAGAAGAAGAGAAGAGAAGGAGAGAGAGAAGGAAGAAGTTCCTCCTCGACAGCCGCCGGACCACCACCGCAGAACCTCGCCGGACCACCGCCGGACCACCGCAGGAAGCTCGTCGGACCACCGCCGGACCACCGCAGGAACCTCGCCGGACCACCACAGGACCTCGCCGGACCACCACCTTAAGGCCCGACGTTCAGTCCCTACGTCCTGCCTAAGACCCGACGTCTTGTTCAAGGTCCGACGTTCAGTCCCTACGTCCTGCCTAAGACCCGACGTCCAACTCAGGACCCGACGTTCAGTCCTTACGTCCTGCCGAAGACTCAACATCTTACTTAAGCCATTGTAATCTGTTCACCCCTGGAGGTGATCCAGTCCTTTGTAACCAATTCAAAATCTAGTGGAATCATTTTCAACTGGGCTAGGCCTCGTGGTTTTTTCCCTTTTAAGGGTTTTCCACGTAAAAAATCTTGTGTTCTCTGTGTGTGCTAGTTATACGTACAACGCTAAGACGTAGAATCAAATCTCTATCGCCGCGTAATTTCTAGCCCGCAACAAATCAAAATTTAATTATCATTATTAATTAGGTTTATAACATATTTTAGGTGGGATATTAGGGGGGGGGGGGATTGTTTTGCATTAAAATCTTTAAACTTTCATTGAAATTAGCATTAAATATGTAATAAGAAATATTGACATAAGATTAAGATTTCGTTTGGGACTGCTTTTATATATTTTTTTTTAATTTTAACACAAAGTTTGATTTATTAAAATTTGACATAAGATTAATATTTATATCAAGTTTGATTTATTAAAATTTGCAATAAGATTTTACTATTGTTAACAATAACAAATTTCTATATGGAAAAAAATTTGGTCTTGATAAATTTCAATATTAATAAATTTAATTTGAGATGAACTTGATATAAAGGTAAAGCATAAGTATATATGATTGTGCTCTCAATTTTCTTAGGCTTGGTTTGAGATGATCATTTTAGTACTTCTTAAAATAATTTTTTTAGTACAAAAATTTTAACTATTATATTATAAAATTATTTTAAGAAGCACTAAAAAAATTATCACAAACAAAATCTTAGTTTCAAGAGAGCTTTATATTTTTGTAGAGCCACTAAAAATTTAAGAAAAGAGAAATACATCAGCCAATGAAGGATATAAAAGAGACAATATCATTACATTGTAAAATAGTAAAAAAGTCATCATTTCTCTCTATATTGAGAGGAGCGTCTTGCTCTGAGTACTTTTTTTTGGGACATTTAGGTCATTTAAGGCAAATTCACACACACAACGCATACACATAGACTCGAACCCTGGACCTCTTAGTTGGAAGCCTAAGCTCTCAACCAATAGGCTAAGGAGAGTTGTGTTTTTTTTTTTTTTTTTTTTGATACTTGCTAAGAAGAAACTTTAAGAGTGAGTGCTCAAGCAGCTGAAGGTAAGAACCAACCCATAAAATCAGCAGGTTACTCATCTGAAAGAAAAGTGATGTTTCCATTCTCTAAGTCATACTCTCCCGTCCATCCAGCCATCCTCTTACATCTCTCCTCGTCATATCCTGTCATCAACATTACAAAAGTATGTACAGTTCCTCCTGCACTCGAAATACTCGCTTGCTGCTTCAATGGAGAAATCCGATGACGTTGATGAACTAATAAAAATTGCCCGATCACCCAAATCTTCAACCATCATCCACTTAGGCTCAGCGCCTTCTAAATTCACAGACTTAAACACTTCGAACACATATCTCTCCTGATTCAATTCATAACCATGACAAACCATCAATAGATCTCCACAACACCCCACCAAATGGCAATCATCAAGTGTTTGCGCCACACCAGGAGGCCTCATCGACAGCACTCGAAGCTTCACTGGTGGTCCAATGTCCAACGCATAGAGTCTCCATTCCTTGCCAAGTGCGTAGAAGAAACGCCCACCAACACAAGCAAGGCTTAACCTGTCCAAGGGGATGTTCACTGCAGTCCAAGTCTCATCTCCATCTCTGCAAAAAACGAGTTTGAGCGGCGGTGATGAACCAAAGTAATCAAGTATCGCCATTGCAACCAAGTTGTCTTTGTTGGATGTAACAGGATGAGTACAGGTTGTGGAGAGGACGAGCTTTCGAAGACAAATACTGTATGGCCAATGCAGAGACCCGGTTGTCTGCTCCAGCTCTCCATCTATGGCTCCTGGCTTCGGGAGAGAGAACATTGAGCATTTCATGGGTTCCAGCAAGAGAAATGAATTTCCTTGTGGACGGATTGTAGATGGTCATAGCAAGTGTTTTCTGATCTTTTAAGCTTGCTGTAAGCAGCCAGTCTTTGTAGGAGCAGTAAACGTAATAAATTTCTTGTGGAATATAATGACGCCGCCGATGAAGCTTGTTGTATGCTAGTTCTGAACAGGGACGGCGACATTCGAGAAGGCGGGGATAGGATTCAAGTGATTTTAAAAGAAGCCATGGAAGGCAAGGTTTAATTGGGGCTGAATTCCGCCAATGAGAACAGACTAGTCTGAAGGAGGAGAGATCCTTATGGGTTTGCAGATGGTTTGAGATTTCGTGGAGAATATCAATAGGTAAATCAGAGCATATTGCCATCAAAGAGAGCTCAGAGAGGAAGACGAGGAAGGCGAAAAGCTTTTGGCTTTTGAGTTTTCGTGAGGAAAAGAGAAGGGGATTGTTGGATGGGCAGCTTTGGTCATTGTTAGCTGATTGATATTCGGATATTAATTAATATCTAATTTCTTTCTATTTCTGCTACAGCCTACAGCTAATTTTTCTTTGATTTTAATTAAATATAGAGAGTAAATTTTCGGAACTTGCGGCCAAAGCAATTTCCTTCTTAAATAAACAATAGATCAAAAGGGAAAGGTGGTATCTTTGAAGCTCCTTATTTCCAAATTAAATAGACTCGTCCTGCTTCTCTTTCGGTGCTCTGGTTAATTTCTTCTCCTCCATCCTTTTGTTTATTAAATTAATTCTATTAATTAAAATCAATGAAAAATTAGCTGTTCTAGAAATAGAAAGAAATTACATATTAATTAATATCTGAATATCAATCAGCTAACAACGACCAAAACTGTCCATTGAACAATCCCCTTCTCTTTCCCTCACGAAAACTCAAAAGCCAAAAGTTTTTCGTCTTCCTCTCTGAGCTCTCTTTGATGGCAATATGCTATGATTTACCAATTGAAATTCTCCACGAAATCTCAAAGCATCTGCAAACCCATAAGGATCTCTCCTCCTTCAGACTAGTCTGTTCTCATTGGCGGAATTCAGCCCCAATTAAACCTTGCCTTCCATTGGTTCTTTTAAAATCACTTGAATCCTATCCCCGCCTTCTCGAATGTCGCCGTCCCTGTTCAGAACTAGCTTGTTACAAGCTTCATCGACGGCGTCGTTATATTCCACAAGAAATTTATTACGTTTACTGCTCCTACAAAGACTGGCTGCTTACAGCAAGCTTAAAAGATCATAAAACACTTGTTCTCTCCATCTTCACATTACTAGTATTTTTTTAATTAAAAATTTCACCAAATTTTTTTTATTTATTTTAAAAAGTCTAAATTTTAATTTATAGGAGATTTATATAATTAAAGCCAACAAATTATATTAGATGAGAATTATAACATTTAAAGTTAAATCAAGTTGCTTAAAATATGATGAGTATGATAATATATAGTCTAAATAAATTTGTGTTGAAATTAATTTAGATTAACATGAAAATAAATTTTTTTCATTATCATAAAATTTATCTTCTTATAATTAACAACTATAATAAAAAAATTAAAACCAAAAAGTCAATTTCAAGATCAAATGAAAAAAGCTTGAGGATATTTTTAAAATAAGAAATTTGTGCCCCTCAGATAACAAATCCTAGCTCCTCCACTGCTTTAGATGGTTTGGTCACATAAAACGATAGCCTTCCGATGACTCGGTTAGGAGATTTGATTTATGTTAAGAAAGGTAGAGTTATACCTAAAAAGACTTAGTTAGAAAATATTAGAAATAACATTTTTATTAGATTTAATTGAGAATTTGATTCTTAACATAACACAATTGAGAAAAAGGATTCATGTAGCCAATCCTACTTAGTGTGATAAAGACTTAATGTTGTTGTTATTGTTGTTGGATATATAAGTTTACGTTATAATTTTGCACGAAAATTTTATGTATATAAATAAAAGCTATGAACACATGAGACACTAGTTTATTTTATATGAAAATTTCAAGAAGAGAAAAATCAGGGGGTTTGATCTATATTAAATTATCCATATTATAAATAGAATATAAAGGTCCATTCATAGACTCTATTGGAGAAGTTGCAATGTCAAAGTAGTGTTCTAAAGCTTGATATATTGTGATTATAATAGAGCTTGTTAAAGAAATAATGAAGGGTGATGACATGAGTCAGATGATATTAATCAGATGTATGCAGTAGGACAAAGATGTAAAACTTTAATAGTTAGACTATGATCAACGAATTAGGACAACTGGGGACAATCAAATGATAGCAGTGGTTGTTGGTGATTATCTTTTCAAACATCATACGAAGTGGCAAGGTTCTACAAATCTCCAAGCTCTCCAATCTCAAGTCAAATTTCCATTTCATATAAAGAACATTTATCTATTTATAGTATTTAAAAGTAACAATTTGATAAATATAACTAAAATCACAAAAATTCAATCCGATGATCGATGATGATTGCTTTGATCTTAGATCATTCTTTCAATATTTAAATGCCATGATGATACTATTAGAGTGTTCTTGGACTAATCGAAATTTTCTCGCCAAGATGGTATTTTTTAATGTGATTATATGAGCATGCAAAATTAGAGATCATTTGATGCTTTAATTAATATTTTAAAGTTTCCAACAATACTTCAAGTGCTTGATTTGAACCCATTGAGATTCAAATAAGGTCACTATTGGTGATGTTAGAATCATCTTGTCGAGAGATTCAAATAAGGTCACTACTGGTGATGTTAAAATCATCTTGTCGAGAGCTTCAATTCAATTATAAAATTGGTGAAATGGGATTTCCAAGGATCCTGAATTTAATTTTTAAATTTTTTTATTTATTTGAATTATGTCTGATTAGATTAATTTTCATATCATGCATCAATCTCAATTTGAGGTTTAAGTGAGTCAAATTGATTCATAAGCTGAATTAAGCTCAGCTAGATAATTGACTCGTAAGCTAACGAGTCAAGTTTAAGCCAGCCTTAACCTGATTACTTAGCTCATGAGCCATCTCATTTAAAATATATTAATGTAAAATACACTTAAAATAAGTAGTGTCTCCTAACACAATTCCTCTCATTAGGATAATAATCCAAGATTTTTTTTCTCAAGCCAGGATCGATAGGGACATCTGCAAAAAATATTTCAGTACTTCATTGTTTGATTTGAGTAATGGTTTATTCACATAACGTTTTGTGATCATCTCCATCAACTTTTTTTTTGAAATATCTATCCACGCTAAATTAAAGGAAAATAATATTACTAATTTGATCATAATAACAATTATCTTTTAAAACATGTTTCATGCCTCAAATTTAAAAATTAGGCTTTAACAAAAATATTTTAAAGAGATTTAGCATTAAAGAAAGATTATACTGTTAAAATAAAAAAAAATTAAAAAGATTTTTCACAACATGCTTGTACTGTTTGAACATGTTAAATCATAGGATTAGCACTTATTGATTGTCCTTTCAACATATAGATGTGTTAAATTTGCACTACATATAGAGTAAAATATGCTCTAATTGAGCACTACTTACATTGCTATAGAGTACAATATGCATTACATGATAATATCATAAACATAATAAAATAATATATTTAATGAATTTCAACATTTATATTATGAGCATTCATAGAAATTTAGCAATGGATGAGATGGTTATTATTAAGTAGTTATGGTGATTTATTTTTTCAGGTTTGATTTCAGAGTTTTTTGTCTATTGCTTTAAGCTTTTTTTTTTTCTTTTGCATTTCCAAAATGTAAACCTTCTGATGAATTATTCAATTAAAAAGTTCTAATTTCTTAAAATGTTTTTATGTGGTTATCTGTAAATCCTCCATTAGCAACAGGTTTTATGATTTGTGCTTTCATCTGAAACAAGTATTTTGCGGGTGCCTAGAAGAGCTAAATTTTTGTAAAGCTATGTTAGGCTTCAAATACAATTGTCTTAAGATAATGAGATCCGAAGCTTTTGATTCTCAGTTAAATCATAGCCATAGATTGAAAAATTTAACATAAAAAACCCACCTTTTTTCATTCCAATCAAAACTCAAAAGTAAAGATAATTAACTTGAAAAACTAGGCTAATAGTTAGGTAATCATATTTAGGTTTCTTACAGTATGATGGGCAGTTGGATTATCAAGCAATTGGACTGGGCGTGACTGCCGACTAGAGACAAGGCGAGTGGGCGGTGTTCGGCCGTTCGGGCACAAAGAGAGCGACTAGCGTTCGGTCGGGCTTCTCTCTAGTCTCTTATGCTTCTGCCCAGTTAGCGTGTGAGATGAGAGGATAGCAGGAGCAGGATATAGAGGTAGTGGGATACTTATAGGGAAACATTGTGATAGTTAATACATTAGGGATGAAAAAAGCAAAAAAATTATTTGATTTATTCTATAATTAATGTATAAATAAATGAAATTAATTATATTATCTATAGTACTATATAGTTAATACATTAGGGATGAAAAAAAAGCAAATTTATTTGATTTATTCTGTAATTAATGCATAAATAAATGAAATTAATTATATGATAGTCTATACTATCTATTTATATCTATACTATCTATATCTATACTTCTATACTACTGCATAAAAGTGATTTGAGATTCCACCCATAGCAAATCTTGATCGCTCACTTATAAATTTTAAATTAATCTATAATGTTCATATATAATTATTCAAATTCTAATATTTATCATTTCCTATAAAACATTTATTTATATATTTATTTACTTCCATTATTTATTTATTTATTTATGATTCCTTTGATTATTTTTTTCCATTTAGAGCTCCTCATATTCTTAATTTATTTCATTATGGTGCTTTTAATTCCACATTTCTAAAAAAATTGAGCGTTTCTAAGTCACACCACTAAACCAGGGAAATTTTATTTGGTCCGGTCACAGGACGTAGCTCTACGTTCGGCCGCCAATAGAATCGCGCCACGCGTTCTCACTATTTACCGTGCGCCCCAACAGCCTGACCCGGAACGGACCCAGGATGGCTCGGTATTTCTCGATTTTGCTAGGTATTGCTCGGTATTGCTAGATATTAGTCGATTTTGCTTGACAATAATCAATACCGAGCAATACCGAGTAATACCGAGTAATACTGAGTTGTACCGAGTTTTTCTAGAAAAACTCGGTACTATTACTCGGTATTTGCTTGATATTAGTCTTCACAGAGCGGTATTTATCGTTATTGTCATGCAATACCTAGCAATACCGAGCAAATACCGAGTAATACCTCGCAATATGTGAATATAACATTCCTGGGTTCCGATCCGAGTCAAGTCGTCGGGCTGCGCCGTAGGAACAATTATTACGTCCTCTGACCGAATGGTTTTATAGGTTCGGCCACCATTAAATTTACGCCACGTAGCAGCCCGACGACCCGACCCAAACCCGCTGCGTTTTGGATATTTGACGATTATTTTTCGCTTAAATGGGCGGGAAAACTTTATAAGACGCGGGTATATAAACTACTGGCCGATTATCTTCACTGTACACAGAACGTTATACAGTGTTTAGGGTTTTCGAAACTTTCGCATAGCTTTCGACTACATGGATTCGAAGGAAGCTACTCTGGGAACTCCTTCTTTGGAAGAGTTAGACGATTTCGACGAAACATTTGGCACTTATACTTTGGATGACGATTTTTCCTATTTTTTACAAGTAAGCTATCCATCGTCGTCTGACCTTTTTATATTTGCTTTTATCTAACATTTAGATAACTCGGTATTGATCGTTAGTTAAATGTTACCTGATTTTTTATAATTTGTTACTGCTCGATATTTGTTCATATTGCCTCAAAATTTTTTTTAATAGCTCTGAAGAAGAAATACCGAGTTTTATGACAACTCGGTATTTCTCGGTATTTATAAGTACATCCCGGTATTAGGTTTTTTTAAATATTTTTTACGTCCTTTATGTATTATAACTCGGTATAGAACTCGGTATTAAACTTGTACCGAGCATTTTATAACTCGGTATTGAACTTGTATCGAGTATTTTATAACTCGGTATTTAACTTGTACCGAGTATTTTATAACTCGGTATTGAACTTGTACCGAGTTTTTTTGTAACAGATTGTAATTTTTCCGTTGTTTTAATGTTTAATGTAATTTATTTTAATAGGGGGTTTACAAATCTGAGAAGGAAGCATATGTTAAATATTGCGAATATGCACATAAGCATGGCTTCAGTGTTCGGAAAGAACATCTTTCATACTGGCCTGGTACCAGGAAGTTGAAAACAAAGGTTTTTGTGTGTTCAAAATCTGGGTTCAAGAAGGAAACAGGAAATGTACAGAAGGTTAAATTTAGAAAGTCAACCACAAGAACAGGATGCCCTGCTATGGTGCGATTTTTTGTTAGTGAAGAAGGGATATGGACGGCGAAAAATTCGGTAGAAACACACAACCATGAATTGGCAAAACCGGATGATCAACATCTGTTGAGATCATCTAGGCACATCACTGAAGAGAATGCAACTGTTCTGAAATCAATGGCAAATGCGGGAATAAGAACAATAAATGCATTTTCCTATCTATCTGAGGAGGTTGGAGGAGTAGAAAATATTGGTTTTACCAAGAGAGATGCATACAACTATATTCAGAAGGAGAGGAGAGCAAAAATTGAGAATGGGGACTGCAATTCGCTAATCAAATTGTTCAAAAACAGGTGTTCTGAAGATAATCTATTTGCATGGGATGTGCAAACTGACGATGAAGACAGGTTGGTAAACTTTTTTTGGGTAGATGGTTTGGGGAGAGTGGATTATGACTGCTTCGGGGATGTAATAATTTTTGATACCAGCTACCGTTTGAACAAATATAATTTAGTATGTGCCCCTATTATTGGAGTCAATAATCATTGGCAAAACATTATATTAGGGATGGCATTTCTATCTGATGAAACTATTGATTCATTCTGTTGGTTATTTCAAACCTTTTTAAGAATTATGGATAATAAACATCCAATTACTATATTCACTGATCAGGATCAAGCAATGGCAAGGGCAATAGAGCTTGTATTCCCTAATACAAGACATCGGTTGTGCCAATGGCATATACACAAAAAAGCGCCTTCGAAAGTTTGGTGTTTTAATAGTAATAACAAAGTTAAAGGCCTTTTTTATAGTTGCTTCAACAAGTGTGATTCATCGGAGGAATTTGATAGTTTATGGAATGAGATGATTAGCGAAGGAGACTTACACAACCATCAGTGGTTAAATGATTTGTACAAAATACGGGATAGAAGTATAAATTTATTTTATTGTACTACAAAAAATGGCGTAAGCAAACTCTGCCCTAAATAAGGGCATATCACTTTGCCAGTTCTTATGGATGTCCCAATCAGTAACATTTTTTTTTATAACTTGTTCCATGTATTTACAGATAAACATTCCACAATCAACACTGTTATCTTGTGTTGGCAGATTTGGGATAGAATGGATCGGCCATGTTGTTATATCTTCCTCAAAAGCATCTTCTGCGTCATGGTATAAATGAGATATCTGGAAAGGTAATAAAATTATTAGCATTACCTTCAATAAAAAATACTAAAGCAAATGTAACTCTAAGTTTATACCACTTCCGGAGCAATAGACTTGTGCGTTGCTTTTGGTAATGAATCCATAAAATCCCAACTTCTGTTCTTCAAGTTTGCAACTAGTAATGTCCAATGTTTTTCATTTATGATGGGAACGAACATAATGTTCGCATTCTTAACAGCATCTTTGGTCACATTAGCAGCAAATGATGTTGTGGACTCCTCTTTATTTGAAGTATAATAACCCTAGTAAAAAAAACCATTCAGTCAATTAATGATATACAGTTACTGAACTTCAATATACCATAATTAGAAATGATAACTAACCCAATGAAAAGCCGATACGTATAGAAAAGGTTGATGAAGTCCTGTAACCAATCTGTCTTTCTCAGATAAAAGATATGCGAAAGTGTCGATATGGTTGATGTCAAGCTCTTCGCATAGCAATAATTCGTCAATTTGGCTTCTAAAAATAATTGCAAATCCATTTGAGAAGATGGTATCCTCCATGTATAATTTGCCATTTATGTATGAAAAGAATGTAATAAAAGTTAGATACCGAGTTGTACCGAGTTTTTTATTTCTCGGTACAACTCGGTATTCTGTACAATACCCAGTTAATACCGAGTTATACCGAGTTTTTTTTCTATCGGTATTTTACAGTTTTGTAAATAAAACTAAGTACTTGACATTCATATATATGGAAAACATAGCTGAAAAAAGTGAAATACCGAGTTGTACCGAGTTTTTTATTTCTCGGTACAACTCGGTATTCTGTACAATACCGAGTTAATACCGAGTTGTACCGAGTTTTTTATCTCTCGGTATTTTACAGTTTTGTAAATAAAACTAAGTACTTGACATTCATATAAATGGAAAACATAGCTGAAAAAAGTGAAATACCGAGTTGTACCGAGTTTTTTATTTCTCGGTACAACTCCGTATTCTGTACAATACCGAGTTAATACCGAGTTGTACCGAGTTTTTTATCTCTCGGTATTTTACAGTTTTGTAAATAAAACTAAGTACTTGACATTCATATATATGGAAAACATAGCTGAAAAAGTGAAATACCGAGTTGTACCGAGTTTTTTATTTCTCGGTACAACTCGGTATTGTTAAGTAGAATACGTACTTTCTGGTGTACTTCTTTAGAAAATTATCAATAGTATTCCTCCTCTCTTCAATAATTAATAATCTTCCTGGGTAGTCCAAAAACTCCTTGGCCGCACGCTCTACATATTTGGAATCCTCAACATCCAAAATAGCAGTTTTTTCTTTTTCAACCGGTGGAGCAGCAGGAGCAATTTTCGTAGGAGGATCCTTAGGAGCAGTTGCTTTTTTAGTATTAGTTAAGTTCTCTTTCAGTCTTGATGCAGCTCGCGTGACCGGTTTTCTTCTAGTTATTGAGGTTTCCTTCTTACTATGTATTTCAGGTTCCGCTGGTAATTGAGTCTTCTTCTTCTTCCTATCACCAGTTGTGAATGGAGTTTTTACTCTTTTCCTCTTCCTGTCTTCCCTCCTATGTACTCTTCTAGCAATTCCTCCAGTTCCTGATGAAGGGAAAGGAAATTCCTCATATTCTGATGTTTCTTTCTGACCAACTAATTCATCCACAATTTTCTCTACAGTTTTTGATACTTCATCAAAATTTTTGTTAGACTCCGTTCTTGAACTTGATGGTACCGGAGAACCTATTTTCTCGGACGTGAAATATTGTGGAAAATGATAACTCAATATCTTGTATATACCACAAATTTTTTCGTTGTTGTCAGATTTTAACTGAAAAACTTCATTGTCCAATACTTCCACCCGTTTTTGCAGCAGAATTTTATCCATTTCAAGTGCTGAAATTTTTTTAACCATATATTCATGCTGTGTTATCAGTTTGTATATGGATTGATTAATAATCTTCAAATTTGTTTCTTCAGGTATACCACGTTGTGCATCAGTTTCTTCTGTAAATTCTGTTCGTACGGGAGAATCAATTGGACTTCTACATTTAGTAGGACTAACAATAGGAACTGTCGTATCACTCTTTAAAGACTGTTCCATTGGACATTCAGTATCCCCTGGTGTTTGAACTGGGGAAACAGTTTGGTTTGGACTTTTTGGAGATGAAGTTGCTTGTAATGATGGAGTGGTCTTGCTGCTAGATATATGTACATTACTCGGTGGTGGTGTTATATCCAAAACATTTTCTGTATTACTATTCTGAATTAAAGTCTTCTCAAAATCTGTTATCTCTTCTAAATCTGTCAATATCTGGAAGAAATATTTTATAAATACCCAAAATATAGAAGTACAAAATAAAGTCAAATCAATGCAGATGAGAATAGTACCTCAGAATCCTTAAGGCTTTTAAGTAAATTTTCAACATCTTTAATTCTATAATTAAATTTCGCATCCCAAC